>CAUYQG010178226.1:0-67844 GCA_963574415.1 Tarsius wallacei | reverse complement strand
TTTTTTTTTTCCTTACAGAGAATATGGCAATAACTTGGCATTTCATTGTGGGTGAGTTGCATCACCACTTGAACCTGTTTTCTTTTCCCTAAAATAAAGAAGTTGTATTAGAGGTGCTCTAGTTAACTATGTTTTGGGGTCAGGCACCAAAATGAGTGGGTCAGGACAGATTAATACAAAAGACTGTTTTAGGCAAAACATTTCATCTTAAGGCATTCAAATTCAACATAATTTAAAAGCCTACGTGAAATGTATTTAGTCCACAACACTCCAGAGCTTCCAAAGTTGTATTTCTCAACCAAGTAATCTCAAAAGTCTCTCAGGCCCCTTCCATCTCTAAGAAGCAATCTAGGAAAGCCTTGGTAAGTTGAACCAACAAGATCAATATAAGAAACAAAAGACGGTAGAAGGGATTAAAGTAGAAAATTATGTCTTACTTCTTATTGACTCCTGCTATGGAGTTGGATTTCATTTTCTATTATTTTACCTTGTCTCTAAATTAACTAAATGCCACTCTATGCCACATCTCCCAAGAGGAAAAAAGTAAGTATCGTAGGAAGAGAATCATCCCCTGTTCATATTCTATCACACATTTATTTGAAATCTATTACGTGTAAGAAACACTGTTCCAGGCACTTGGGACGAATCAGGTAACAGCACTGACAAAGAGTCCTGCCCTTGTGGGGCTTATACTCTGCAGAAACAGACAAGCAACTATCAATAAACCTAATAAAATAAGTAATTCATGTATATTTTAGGCAATAATGTGCGATATGGATTAAAAACAAAACATAAATGCGTACAAAGGATTGAGAAGACAAGAGACAAGGAGTGAAATTTTAAAGTATCTAATAGAAAGGTTCAGGCTGGATTTCAGTGAGGTAAAATCTGGACACAGATTTGAAAGATGTGAGGGTGTTAAGCGTGATGAAGGAGCACTACAGCCAAGGCCCTGAAATGGCAGCACATGTCCTGTGTGAAACAGCAAGGAGGTCAGTGTGAAGGAAGGACAAGCAAAGGGTCCAAAAGTCCACTTGCAAACAAATATTGTTGCCTTTTGGCTACTATATGAACTTTCATTTTAAGTATGAAAGAAATGAAGAAAAACTGTAGTGCTTTGAGCAGCGGAGGAACATGGTCCAACCTTTTTTTCCTGGTGAAATGAGGTATCATGATTTAAAGTCAAGCTGCACTACTATGTGCCAGTTTGTATAATCAGTGTTGCGTTCCTTAATTTCTCTGTGTTTCACCTATCAAATAAACATAACTACAGTATGAATATCATGTAGCACTGGTTATGAGGATCAACAAAATAATGTGGAACTTTGTACTGTTACTGTGATGGGCATATAAGAATTGCTCAATAAATTATTATCTCTTGCTACTTATTATTATTATTGTTATTATTATTATTATTTTAAGAGAGGGGGCTAACTCTGTCATGCATGATGGAGTGGAGTATGGTGGCACAATCATAGCTCACTTGAACTCCTGGGATCAAGGGATCCTTTTACCTCAGCCTTCCAAGTAGCTAGGACTATAGGCAAGTACCACCATGTCCCAATATTTTTTTTTCTTTTTTGTACAAACGAAGTCACACTATGTTGCCCAGGTTGGTCTCCACTTCCTGGCCTCAAGTCATCCTCCTGCCTTGGTCTTCCAAAGTACTGGGATTATAGGCATGAGCCACCGTGCCTCAACTCCTTGTTACTTTTAACATGGCATTTTTCTTGAGTACTACTGTTACTAGAATCATTCTAAAACTTTTCTCTAACATCTATCCTCAGATAGGTGAATCAGTTGTTCGACAAACCTCTACTAGGTGCAAGGGATTGATCTAGGTACTAAGGAGAAATACGGACTTTAAAACACAGTCCTAGATATTAATGAGGACATGATTTAGGTGAAGAATAAAACATACACATAAAAACATACTTGCATACTTCTCATCTATAAACAGAGGAGTAAACTTTTACATTTGGATGAATCTTAAATGCATTATGCAGAAGAAAAGAAGCCACAGAGAAGAGCACATCTGTGTAATTCCATTTATATAAAAGGAAGGCTACTCTTTGGTGATAAGAGGCAGATCAGTGGTTGTCTGGGTCCAGGGGAAGATATAGGAATGAACTATACAAAGCAACACAAATGGTTTTATAATAATCTTTGGAAATGTTCTGTATCTTGGCTGTAATGCCGTTTCACAAATGTATGCAACTATCAAAATTCATCAAACTATGCACTTTCAATCAGTGCTATTATTAACTGTAGATAAATTATTCCTCCATAAAATTGATGCTAGCAGAAACAAAACACAATTGTAACAACTGATCACAATGGAGTAGATGATCAAGAAACAATATACCTTTCACTATGGTTTTGACTAAAAAATTACTGGACAAGCTTAGTTTAGATTTGGCATGTCACACAAAAATTTCCAGATATTGCTTGATTTTTATTAGGTCCAGAAATTGTATTGAGCTTGCAGATAAAATTCTCTTATGAAGTTGTTATTAGTTTTGGTCCTACTCAGTCAATATCTGAGTCTTTTTATGTCAGTCTTTTTGTTTTTCTTTTGGGGATTCTTTAATCTTATACTTTTTATCTTTTATTTTTCTATAACAGTTTATTTCCTCTTGGGACTGGCCCTTTTGGAAATTTACAACACTTCCATACTACTTTCAATGTAACTCTCAAAGATTTTAATTGCAGTTTCATTTTTTAAAATACAGGCAATTATGCCTTTTCTCGTACTTTTCAAATCATGTATAAGAAAAGGGGGAGGAGGCTTCTCACATCCCTAATCCTAAAAAGAACACACTTCGCAAAGATTTTTATTTTAAAACTATCCTATAATTGGTCTCCAAGAATTATAACACATTTTTCTGAAATGGCAAATAAAACAAATGCATACATTCCTAGTGAGGGAGAAAATAAATGAGTATGTTCTTCCTGGTTCAATGTTTATATAATGTTCTATGAGATTATCATTAAATTGTTCTACAATCCAAATTACACATTTAAAAATTTTAATTTTCTTATGAAATTAACTGATTAATACAAAAACACATTTATAAGTTATTCCCCAGAAACTAATTCTTTGAAAGTCTACTGTTACATAAATGATAATGGAGGGTAATAACAGTGAAATGTAGTTTAAATAATAAATTGTTTAGTTGGTTTTTCTTCCCTTCTTTTATCAGAAAAAAAGATTCTAGAAAGCTTTCTGTTTAGCATATTAAATGTTTAAAGAGTCATACTGGGTTTTGAATGTAGTACCTATTTTGGAGAGGAAATTCAGGATTCTTGCAGACAGATTGAAAAATATTTTCTAATATAGATGACTCAAAGAAATATCTGTCAAACAGAGAGTTAAGACTTCTGAATGCAGACACACCTGAAAAAGAAGATGATGGCTGCGACAGTGGCTCATGCTTATATTCCCTTGGGAGGCCGAGGTGAGAGGATTATGTGAGCTCATGGATTCGAGACCAGCCTGGGGAACTTGAAGAGCCCTCATCTCTACAATAAATCAAAAAAATTAGCTGGGCATGATGGCGTGTGCCTGTAGCTCCAGCTACTTGGAAGGCTGAGGCAGAAGGATCACCTGAGTCCAGCAGGTCAAGGCTGCGGTGGCCGTGAGCATGCCACACTCCAGCCTGGGAGACAGAGTGAGACTTCAGCTCAAAAAAAAAAAAAAAGAAAAAGAAAAGAAAAAGAAGATGATATATTTTCTGTGGAACATTTGCCAAAGGACTATTCAGCAGAGACATCAATAATTAAAATTAAACTACAGTCACTAAAATAAATGAACCATATTCTGAAGCAATGGGTTGATTTTTAATCCTAATTTTCATATACTTCTAAGCCCACAAACTAAAGCACCTGCAGCAAATCTCCACATCAATAATTTGAATTAGTAGGATTTCACTGTAATTTCTGAAGTGTTCATTACTCCAATCTCCGATACAATACAATTGAAAATGTAACAGATGCAACTGGTCCCAGGGCAACCTCTTCGGTTCCCCTCCCACTGAGGGAGCTTTTCCATTCTCTTAATAAATTCTGCTTTTTCACTTTAAAAGAAAAAAAAAAAAACTAGTCCCGGAAGGTTTGCAACATTAAATGTTTTGACAATGATGCACAAAATAAGGGGAGATGGCTCTGAAAAGGAGGGTCTTCCTGCTACACTGTGTTTATTAAGTTCCAGAACACTATTATGCCATATTTCAAGGCCTTGTTATTTTATTGTCTCCCAACCAGGATTAGTAGATGTAGGTCCTGCTTCCCATACATTTATGTTACTGTATAAAGGTTCTCTGTGGAATAACAAGACTATTAGAGAGGATTTTTTTAAAAATACAAAAACAGCTTTTAAAAAAAGTAGATTATGTCACAGTCCTTTTAAAATAGATGCTGAGCTTGTTTTTCCTAATATTTTGCAGGATGTGTTACAGAAAATCTGTGAAAAGGTGGGAAAGGTGACATGGGACCATACCAACCACTTCTAGTTCTTGTTTACAATTTTTTTGCCTGATGTAACCCCATGTTGGTGATATGATAGGACTTTTGATATCTGGTAGAATTAAAGGAAAATATATAAACTGCTGTTTAAGAAGCATAAATGTCAGCTTGCTAAAACCTTCCACATAAAAGCAATCAGCAAGGGTTTTTGAACATCAACTATAGCAGTGTATTTAATGTCAAGGGAGGTACAGAAGACGTACTGATATTAGGTACACAGAAGTATTTCAAAATATGTAATGACTGAAGGGATCAAACATCAAAGATACCAAAAGGAAATATTGTTTTGCAAATGAAGCACCTAATCATAAAATAATTGGAAGATTAATTAATTTACAGTAGCATGCATATTATAAAGAGAAGAGTGGACAATACAAATAAAAGAAGTAATGTCTCCATGGCTGCTAATAAGAAATTAAATCTTACTGAACCTCAGTTTCCCTTGGATGACAGAAATCAGCTTAAAATCCAGCCCTCCACAATAACATGCTGAATGTTGCTGGATTTGTAAATACGTGACAGATCCCAATCCTTTAAATCCCCAAATCTCACCACACCTTATACCATATCACACTCCAACTCTCCAATGGAAGAATAAATACGTAGGGACTCACCCTTTAAAGACAGTAGTCCTAAAAGCCTAAGTACATGCTTAGGAATACTAGAGAGTTTAGAATATCAGAATTAAGTTAATACTTTTGTATTATACTATAAATATATTTATCACTATCAATTAATCAAATCCTATAACTTAGGAAAAAATATTTCAAAAGGGGGAGACATTTGAGGTGGAAAGGTGGGTATGAGAGCACAGAATTGGAAATGAGTATGACTTACTCAAGTCACATGAACAGACCTATTTGCTGGAAGTAAGAATTGCAGGTAAAATTAGTCAATAATTGGGACTCTCAAAGATTATGAAAATAATGTGGGAAAGTCTGGAATTTATATTACTGGCAATGGAGAACAATGACACCTTTCTGAACAAGGGCATTCCATGATGTATAAACAAGAGAGAAAGAGACTTAAAGAAGGGAAACCAGTTGAGCAGCTGCAGGAATAATACAATGCAAGTATGAGGTGATGAGGGCTACCTGGATTAGACTAGGCTCAGTGGAGGTAGAAAGGTTCTTTTTCTAAGAACCAAAAGGATTGAACCTATACTGAATCACCTGTTCAATTCTCTTCTCATATGCTGTACTATCAATGAGGGCCTTAACTAACAACCTCATGTAAAAATTAGACCTCCTTTTTTAAATCTGTGTACTCTCATGTTCATTCACTGTTTTTATTTTTTATTTTTTATAATGTATCACCATTTGACACACTATATACTTGCTTATTTTGTTGTTGTTAATGCCAGTTTCAAGGCAATAGAATGTAAGTGCCACAAATTTGGTTGTTTTATTACCCAGTTCCCCTGAGCCCATAGGAGGAAGTGGACTGAATTAATTAAAATGCAGTTAAAAAAAAAGATGAGATGATATCAGTTATGTTTTCCGTGTTGTTCTGGTACAAAATTAATATGCAAGCAATAATTTCATTAAGGGACCTTAACTAAATGTTATGATATTAAAAGGAAAGTTCAGCATCATGGGACACTAAGAAGAACATGCAATTTGGGCCACTAGGTAATCCAAAATAGACTAAGCAACAATCCAAAAAAACTGCCAATAGTTCACAAATCCTTTAGTGAATTTGAATTACAGCAATACTATTGCTAATTTATATTCACCAAATAGTCTTCTTTTAGGCTTGCAACATGTTTATAAAACATTTTCATCTATCATTGCAACATGCATGGCAAATAGAAGATGGAGACACTAAGGGATTAAACAACATCCCATATGCTGCCACTTCCAGATCCATGAATACAACATTATTTGCTACGATACTAATCCAGAATTTGGTTGGAAAATCATGTGGTTCTCTAAAGCAAAGGAAGTGAGCATAGGAATTGACTGGTTTTTTTTTTCCCTTTAGAAAAGTCTAACCTCAATTGACCATTGACATAACTGATGAAACTTAAATATCATTAATTCACTCATCAGTACCTAGAAATATTCTCTAACCAGATGAGCAAGACAAAAAAAAGTTTATCTTCAGCAATATATACCATAACTTATTCATTTTGCTTATAAGAATCACTGATAACTTTTTTTAAAAAAGATGTTGAATCACATTCTGAGTTTAGAATAGCGTAAGAATAAAAACATGTTTTCTCAGGAACTAATAATAAATAAATAAATCATAAATATTAATGTACTAGATCTACACAGCCAATTCTTAAGAAAGGATTTTCATGACTCTAAACCGGAAATCATTTTAGCTTATCGTAGAAAACACTACCAACATTCAAACAACTTAGTATCAGTCGATTTTGCTTTCTAATTCAATTTGAGGACAGCCTTGAATGTACTGAGAAGTGGTGCATCTCCTGATCTTCTAAGGTACAGTATAACTTGGGAGTGGTTAGACTATACTATGTAACCCTCAAAAATCCATGCATGGAGTAACTTGACCTTAGCTGGGAACTTCAGGATCACCACCCAGTTTTGACCTTGTGATTACCTTACTGTGTGATTTCAGAAAGTTACTATCTTGGTTATTTTTTCTTATTTGCCAAAAGAAAGTCATATGTCATTCTTCCTTTATCTTATAGAATAATTATAGATAATACATAAGGAAGGATTTTTAAAAGTTGAAAATTAATGTGCTAATTTAATGTATTATTCTATAACCTCACCTCAGTTAGGACTACTACTGCTGGTACAATTTGAAAAGAATAAAAAGGGGAGAGTAAAAATAGAGTTAAGGAACGGCCTGTACAAATGAAAAAAAAAATTAGTCGGGTGTGGTGGCAGGCACCTATTGTTCCAGCTACTTGGAAGGCTGAGGTGGAAGGATCACCCGTCCAGCAGGTCGAGGCTGCAGTGGCCATGAATGTGCGACTGCATTCCAGCCTGGGTGACAGAGTGAGACTCCAACTCAAAAACAAACAAATAAAAAAACAAATATTTATGAATAAAGAATGGGGCTGCTGAGAAGAGTAGAAAATTACAATGATATCACTTTATTTAAGAAGATATTGGACATATATTCCCAACTAGCATCAAAATATTATTTTTCAGAGATAATATCAACAGAAAGAATCAAGTGATTTTTATTTAGACTGAACTAGAACTTAAAAAATGAAAATAAATAAGAGGTTGGAATTTGTTTGAGGGCCCTTCTAAATTTTATCTTTATGTTCTCTGCTTCCTAGGTATTTGCAGCCAGATTACACCAGCCTAAATTTTAACTATTTCTATCTCTTATATTGTTGGCTGAAATGACAGCTCTTCAACCTAAAATACATTGAAGTTTTGTTCAACCTAACTATAGGAAGACAATCTGGTTCAAACAAAGATTTGAATAATAACTGTTTCTATTGAGTTGATGGTTTTGGAAGCAAATGTATGTCATTGAAAGAATCAGTCTTTAATTATGGAATTATTATGGAATAATTTTAGAGAGATTTCTTTATTTTTTTTTTTTTGGTGATCTTTGCTCTTAATATATTCCCACTACTATGTCATAACACCTCCTATTATGCCCTATCAGCCTTTTGCATAACCATTCTGTAAATTATAACACGGGATTAAAATGTGACTTACAAATAGCCACAAAATCAAACAGAAATGAAGAAAGATGTATGACAAATTTTTATTGTCTCAGAGTCTGCTTGTATCTTTCTCAGTGGAAAGCCTCTCATTTAGTTGTGAAAACTTGAAATCCTTTCCTCACAGTATGCCTTAGGCACAGGGAACTGTGTTGGCAAAGGCCAGAGATGTTGCACAGCATAGAGCTGAATGGCTCCAAGGTACTTCTGTGGTAAAATTGAACTTGTATGATTTACTCATTTCAAACAATGGGATTGGAGTGTTTTAATGTAATCCATAAATTCAAAAGGGTAAGATCAGAAATGCTTGCTGTATCCCTGAAATTAATAGTTTCTATTAGTAGTTTTCAAATATTTTAAAATAAGAGACATTTCCTTTATACAAAGTTTTGGGAGAAGGCCCAAAATTAAAACAGATAAAAGGCCATGGCTCTCTGAATTGGGCCAGGTTCTTAAATTCTGCTCTCTCTGCACTCTTAAACTCCAGTGGCAGACCTGAGGTGTCTACTCGGAACCCTTAGGCTTCATAAAGCATGACTTGAAATCCATTAGCCTTATATAATTCTGTGAAATATGGAACTGAAGAATCCCATTTGTTTCATACCAGCCATTTGACTCAAAAAGATGTAACAAGTCACAGCGACCAGGTCAAAATACTTAAAGCTAACAAAACATAGCTGGGGCTTTCACCCTAGGCTTCTTTGCAGCCCCACTCTTTTTCTAATATGTCTTAAAATCTAGAAAAAGCTATATTGAAGGCCTTAAGTATTAAACACTCCATACTTGGATTTTACAAATGGATCCAGCTTCACCTGGCAACATTTTAAAAAGAAGATAGAAATGTCTCTCTTTTAAGTGGAGAATGGGTCACTGTAGAACTTGAGGTGGGAAGTAGAAGGCAGTGAAGTAATGTACTCATGTAAACAGAAAGTCTTCTTTTTATGTTCTAGGACCAACTCCTCTATTTACTTGTCTATTAACCTTGGGCAATTGATTAACCTTGGGCCAAACACTTGTCTCTCAGTTTCTTCATCCACAACACAATAGGTCTGCACTGAGCGATGGATCTTCTTTTTTTTTTTTTTTTTTGAGTTGGAGTCTCACTCTGTTGCCCAGACTGGAGCGCAGCGGCCACTCCCGGCCACCGCAGCCTCGACCTGCTGGGCTCCGGTGATCCTTCCGCCTCAGCCTTCCAAGTAGCTGGAACTACAGGCACGCACTACCACACCTGGCTAATTTTTTGATTTATTGTAGAGACAAGGTCTCGCTTGCCCAGGCGGGTCTCGAACCCGCGTGCTCAGGCAATCCACTCACCTCAGCCTCCCAAAGGCGCGGGATTACAGGCTGAGCCACCGAGCCCGGCTGCGATGGATCTTCTTATTAAAAGGGTCACTATCTGTATTTTACCTTGATTTATATATATATTTTTTGTTGAAATAAATGAAGCTAAAAATTCTCATATTCCTTTTTAATTATAATCTTTATCCACAGGACTGTATTCATATTTTTATGTGTCTGTTAAACATTGTTTTCATGGATGTCATCTTAGAACTTGATCTAAGATGAATGTTATTCTCCCTCGGACTCTTTCAGACACACAATTCTTCTAGGTACTTATATTCAGGCTCTCAAAGTCACCTTCTATTCTTTCCTTTCACCTCTCACAATCAATTCAGTTCCTTAAATGTGTGTGTTTGTTTATTTATTTATTTATTTTTAGATTAGAAAATATGGTTTATTTAAAGTAAATTAGAGAGAGAAAAAGAAGATTCATTTCCCCAAGGCGGGGGAAAAGGCCAAAGCCAGGCAGCATGGCAACAGCCAAAGCTCAAAGAACATATGGTCACACCATAGTCTAGCAAGGCAATGGCCTCATTTACTTACTGAGCATCCACTTTGCATCTTGCCCCATATTAAGCACCATAGAAAGAATAAGAACTAGACCATAACCTGAACACATTTTGAATATAGTTTTTCACATTGGATCACTCCATTACTTTTCTTGTCATCGTCAGAGTTCAGGCCCCTTTTACCTCAACGGTTTTTACAACCTCTTAACTTATTCACCTAATGAGCCCATCCTTCTTCAACACTATAATTTGGAAATTACTCTGCCATTAATATGTCTTTCTAAAATAGCGTTCTGATAATGACACCCCCAACACGTATGCACTAACTGGCTGTGTATTAATTACCAAATAAGTTTCTAAATCCAGGGTCATAAATACAGCTATCTAAGGCACCTGGTAAGAAGTATAAATGTGTGAATCTGGTTAAGGCACATAGCAAGGAGTCACAGAGCCTGTGAAGAGAGGGAGAGTTCATGTAGTGACCAATGACTTTCAGATTCAATTAAAAAATAATCACATCTATCACCAGAAATCTACCAATTCCTTTATTTTAAACTTATCTTCTAGTCACACCTATGTTCACAGTGAATTCAGATCGAAGTAACAATAGTTGTGATACTAGGACCACTAAATGTGGTTCCTAGTGGCATTCTGATGACCCTATTCTTTACCACACTTTTATCTATTTAAAAAAATACCAAGTAAATGAACATCACACAGGTAGATGACACAAGATGGAACTACAGATGAAAAGTCAAAATAATTTGGTTATATTCATGGGCTATAATGGAAATCAGAAGATTTTTTTTCCTTCCATTTCCTCCTCATCTCTACTTCAGTAATCCATACTGCAAATGACATCACTATTTCTAGGGCCGTAGGATGAAAATTTGGGACTCAGTCTTGACTCGTGTTGCCCTCATTCCTGCACCTAATAAATCAACAAATCCCATAGAACCCAACTCCTCAGTATGGATCAAATCTACTTTTTCTTCTATATCTCTAATGCTTAAAAAATGGTATAAGCCCTTCATGTCTTTCTTGACCAGATAATAGTTGCTTTGCTGTTTTCTGACCTTTAGTTTTGCTTTCCTCAATTCTATTCTCTTGCTAGAGTAACCCTCTAAACAGCAAATCTAACGTTCTTCTTTAAGGTTTTTCATCTTAACCAGTATCTGTTTCTCCAATTGTCTCTGTTAGGCTTCCTTGTTGCATTCACACTCAGTTGCTTCTAATTCTTGGAACCAGCACTTCTCTGGGATAGTTACATGAGTTTACTTACATTGTTCTTCTGCCTGAAATGTTTCCACCTATAGTAGGCAGAAATAATGGCTTTCCAAAGATGTCCACATCTTAATCTCCAGAATCTGGAAATAGGTTAGGTTACTGTATTGGGGCTCAGAACACAATACCCTAAAGTATGACACCCTGGCATGCTGAATACTTTGAACTGGAGGAGACTGGAAAGGCCTCTCTGATCCTCCTGTCGCCAGCTCCTCTTCCTTCTCTGTAGTGAAAACTGCTTTTCTCCAAGGCATGTCATAGAAGCTAGAAGTCCTCTCCCTCAAAAGTATTCAAAGTAACCCACAAAGCCTAGAAAGATTTCTTTCTCCCTTCACCCTCTTCCCTTGACTTCTTTGCAGAGGGGTCCTGTCTTATTTCCAGGAGTAAAGAATGTGACACAGAGAAAAATCTGAACAGATAGGCATGCTGGGTTTCCTCCCTCAGTCTATTACCAGTAGATCACACCTTTTTGTCCGATCACATTTGTACACAATTTACTGAACCTAGGCATAACAACTGAGAGCTTTCCCTGGGTGTTTGGGTCTTCATTTATGAAGGCTACTGTGCTACATAAAACGTTGATTAAATACATTTGTATGTTTTCTTCTGTTAATCTCTTTCCTTCAGTTCTGTTCCCATATTATTGTGCCCTGCTCAGAAATCTAGGTTAGTATAAATAATTTTGGACTTGACTTTAAGAGATTTCCTGACAATAAGAGAATGTCCAGATCTGAAGGAGATGGAAATGGAAAGGGCTTCAACACTGTGAAGGATGGTTTTAGAGACAGAAGATGTAAAATTTGGAAGAGAAAAATTTAAGTTTGGATATGGAGTTGCTGTGGTTTGAATGCATTTGCCTAATTTTATATGTTGGAAACTTAATACCCAAATTCATATGTTGACTAAAGATGAGGACTTTAGGAGGTAATTAAGACTGGATAAGGTAACCAGCGTGGACCCTCAAGATGGGAATGGTGGCTTTAAAAAAGAAGAAGAGAGATTTGAGCTGACAGGCATATTCTCGCCTTCTCACCATGTGATAACCTCTGACGCGTTATGATGCAGAATGGCCCTCACTAGATGCTGGTGTCATGCTTTAGACATTTTGGCATCCAAACTGTAAGAAATAAATTTATTCTCTTTATAAATTACATTTCTATGATATTTTGTCATAGCAAAGGAAAACAGACTAAGATGAATGGAGGTATGTATTTATAGAAAGTATGTTTAAAAATTGTTGAGAAGTTAGGCATAATGTGTCTAACTTCAGATAAATTGAAAAGGCAGAAAACAGCACATTGGAGAAACAATAAATACCTTAGGAAACAACAACAAGATGCAGATGGCTGATTGGTGATAGTTTCAGCTGGCAGATTTTGATTAAAATAAAGAAAAACTTTTTAATAATTAAAACTTTCCTTAGAAAATTGTTAATTTTATGAGGTAAAAAATACTTCTTCCTTCTGAAAACTAGCAAAAGAGTTTTTTGAGTAGGCATCGTAACTAGTAGCCTTCTAAAGTTTTGGTCAAATTTATGATTCCATAGTTTGATAATTAAGTCCTTTTCATTGTAAAGCAAATCTGCAATTTTCTGACTATGGTAGAGTTCACAATTATCTTAGTTTAGAACACATTATCACATACTTTCTGGCTCCTAGTAAGTTACTATTCACTGAAGTATCATCTCGGGGTCCAACAGTGTCACCCGACCTTACAAGTCACATGACTAACAGCCCCTCCCCCATCCCAGGCTAAATTTTATTTATTCTCAAAGAATTATCTCAGTCTGTCATAACGTTCATATTTCACCCAAGAAGGACATTCAAGGTTAGAAAGGGATTGTGATTATTTTCATCATATATTCTTTTTTAATGAATAAAAGTAATTAGACAAAACAAGTCAAAAGAAAGCAAAGCTTTTTCTTACTGAGAACAATCTAGAATAAAAGGCTTACATTGAGTTATGCTAAAACTGGCTCATTGTAAACGGAATCTTAATATCCTAATCAAGGGAATTAAAGAAAGGAAAACATCTTGTTTTTGTTATTTAGAGAAAAAAAATGATGCCAGAATTATCTTTTGGTCAGCATTCTTAGGCTCACCTCAGATTTTCTTCTTTTTTTTTTTTTTTTTGAGTTAACAGTAATGAAGATCACCATAAACGAAACAGAAGGAATATTTCACAAAACTATTTTGCATTTTCTTCTACTGCCCTCTCCCACTTTACTTTCTTTCTCAACATCTGTGACTTAGTGAGCTTTAAAAATATGCATACAAAGGATAAATGTCTTTGATTTTTGTTTACTTTTCCTCCATGTAGTCTGTATTTCAAAATATACTTTTTGTTTTCCTTGAAAGTTATTTAATTTTATTTGAATCCTCAATAGACACCCAATACTCTACCACCTATGCTACTATTAATGTTCACTATTCACTAGAAATACATTATACACTTTACTCGTATTCAAATATTTAACCCCCATTATAATCTACATTTTACAAATGAGAAACAATGAAGTTTGGAGAGGCCAAATAACTTTCCCGTGCTTCCTCCATGACTCCAGGCACTAGCCGTACCAATGTGCTAAAGTTTTCCTCCTCTGCATTGATCTTAATAGGGCTAAATCAAGGGCTGGGCAATCCCATCTGACATGTTTCACTCACATTAAAACATACTTGTCTAGTGTCCCATAACTATCAGATCCCTGGTTAAGAACAGGTACATTAGTTAAAATTATGTGGCACTTTCAAATACCATATCTTGATTTATTACACCAGGACAAGACCACTGAGAGATTTATGTTTGGCAAGGAGATAATATTTCATGCCCCTACAAATCACATGAAATATGTAACCATCTATGTACAGAGCTTCCCTAGATCCTGAAGTTGCCCTCTCAAGCTGCTCTCATGCTTTCACATCTTTTCTACTTGGGGAAATAAATAATGTCTTGGTGTCATAGTGGCAATGTTATCATATCCTTTTCTTGCCCTGATAAGAGCTTGGCATTACCATCCTCAGCACTCCTCTTCTGTGTTTCCTTGTACTCACACTATTTTTTTTAACCATTTTCTTTTGTAGATTTGAAACAAAATCTGACAATATGATGAGGTACAGTGTCTTATGTCTATAATCCCAGCACTTTGGGAGGCTGAGGAGAGAGAATTGCTTGAGCCCAGAAGTTCAAGACCAGCCTAGGCAACACAGTGAGACCTCATCTCTACAAAAAAAATTTAAAAAAAAATATCCGGGCATGGTGGCACATGTCTGTAGTTCCAGCTACTTGGAAGACTGAGGCAGAAGGATCGCCTGAACTCAGGAGGTTGAGGTTGTGGTGAGCCATAATGGTGCCATTGCACTCCAGCCTGGGCAACAGAGTGAGACCCCTAATCAAAAAAAAAAAAAGAAAAAAATATATATCTGACAATATTTCTTCATATAATTTCTATGCCTGAGTCTGTCATTTCTAAAATGTCTCATACGAATATTATCTATTCTTTTTTAATAGACTCCAGGAACCAAAATCCCACCCTCTAAAGTATGACTTTTGTAGAAATGACATATTTTTGTTTTACTTAATGCTTATTTCACCACAATTTCCAAGGGGGAAAAAGTTATTATAATAAACTTTTTCCATTGTGTAGAGACGTATTTGTGAGCTTAACATTTGCTGTCTAGTTCTTTGTCTGGCTCTTTTTATCATGGTATATTATTGAGAAAGATCCCAAAATATATTAAAGTATCTGTGGGTCAGCATAATGTAAAAAGTTTAAAAGTTGCCATATATTCAACTTGACTTTTGTTTTTTCTTTTTGTAAAGCACATACTTGAACTCTACACAATGAAAGTTTTAATGGCCTTTACAGCAAGGTTTGAAAGAGTCCAGTGACATCTTTACTGACGTGAAAACCAACTGTTTAGTTTCAGGGACAAAAAGTAAACCTAACTGAATAGCTGTATCTTTTTTCTCAGTTCTTTCATAATGAGCTTTCTCTTAAAGCAAAATAGTAAATATTCTTATTACTATTGAGAAAAGGCTTTCAATGCAGAAGCAATATGAGGTGAGTTAACAAGTTGCATAAGTCATTGCAAGAGAAAAAAAAAAAAAAACACCTCATCACCATGAAGATTAAATTGCCAGCTTCTGGAGGGAAAACACCAATTAGTTGAATTGGTAGCACTCTTCACAAAATGACTGGGCTTTGTATCTTCTGGGGGAGGAGATGGGCCTTTTATGAAGTACAGGGTTTCAATGCCATGACCCATTGAATAAAATTCTTTTATTTTAATTTCATTTTTTAAAATTTTCTGCAGTGTATTTTTTTTTTAATTGAGAAAACAGGATTTACCGAGAGGACAAAAAAGCTCATACAGTGGGAAGGGACCCAAAGGGGTTGTCCCTGAATAAAATTTTTTAAGTTTCTTGAAAATATGTATGTTAAAAAATGTGTCCCACGTATTTGACAAACTGGGCAGTCACCCTGAGAACAGCTGGGTCAGAACAATGGTAATGACTTCAGGGTTTGTGTTTATGTTTGAGCAACTGTTCAGATGTTCTAACAGGGAAGTGAGCTACTTGAACCGGCTTGACTAAAGAATGGTACTCCTCTGTATGAGGCATTTGCTCTAGTTAGAGAATGCCATACATGAAGTAGTTATAAAGAGAGAGAGTGAGAGAGAGAGAGAAATGAAGACTTAGCCTAGTAGGTCACTGACATTATTCCTATAAATAATGAGGACAGATGTCAAGCCAAATAGTCCTCACATTCATCAGATTGGGTGTTGATTTTCTTTGGGATCAATCAGCTTTTCTCTCTTCTTCCCTCTCATTGGTCATTACAAATCCATCTGCTCTTTAAGACTCTTAACTTCAGCCAGTTCTCTGGAAAAGAACACCACTGGTCACAGAAAGTAGAGATGGGTCAGTGCAAATCCAACCACACTGTTGAGAAAACAATTTAGAATGCACACTCTGCTGTTTGTCAGTCAGATAATACATTATTTTGTTTAGACAAATAATCACTTGAAAAATAGTTGTAACAAGCCACCACATAATTCTTTTAGGTCAGCATAACATCAAACATATTTGTTCACTAAGCTTAGCAGAAAATTTCTGGCAGATTTTGCTACTAGTAATCTACAAAAACCTATGGTTAGCTGTGAACTAGGATTTCCCTGTGAACTGGAATCACAATTGGCCAATTTAGGGATTTCTATCCCTCTGGCAGTGGTTTAGCCCAATCTAAATTTGATTGTTTCCTTAAATGCAGTGATTCAATTTTCTTTAAATGTGTGCAGACTCTGTAATGCCAAGTCCAGAAAATCAAGTGGAAAACTGGGTCAGTGGACCAGGTAACTCAGGCCAAAAGATAAAATATTACTTTGAAATCCTATATGACACATAAATTGCTTTAATTTTTGAACATTTTTATTCATTATCTCAGTAATCTGGCATAGTCTATATCTGGGTTATGCAGTAAAATTGTATTTTTTAAGATAAAATAGTAGTGTCAGTTCACAGTTCTGGTAACATCCCTGCACTTTACTTGGTTGAAAGTAAATACTAATAATTACCAGAAACACTTCAGCTGCTTACATTCTGAATGGGTTATCATAGGGTCACAGGTACATACTGGCAACTCATAGGCAAACAAGCCAAGCGGAAAAGGGAGAACTGCATTTGATATAATAGGCATTTTATGTAAGCAGGCATAATATGAATGTGTAAAGACACATCCTGAAAATGATATTTATTATGATCCATATGGCTATATTTCTTCATGTCAAAACCTAGAAATAATCCATTCTAAAAAACTGTGGCTTTACACCACATGTAACAGTCCTACATAAAGCACAATCTCCTTGGTGGTTTCAGTAATAGTGACTAACATTGAATGAGATCTTTCATTTTCTCTCTCTCTTTTTAAAAGGACAATAAGACACTGATTCTAAGCAAAATATGGCCTTAGGTACTATAGTTTTGTCTCTGCTTTTTAATTCAGAGATTTGCTCCCATTATAGTTCTTCAGCACAAGTTCCAAGGCTAAGGACCAGCTGGCTGTCGACCTGGACTCATTGACGAATCATCTACTTGAACATACACAATCATTTATCCCTGGACTGGGAAAGGTCAAAGGCCTTTTGAGTCATACAGCTATTTGAAGATCTAAGAAGAATGAATCTATTTCTCTTTATATAAGAAGCAAAAGATAAGCTATATGATCATAAAGTATAAGACCTACTTAATTCTTTTAAACTTTCTCTTTTTCATATGTTGCCAAAAGATTCTTTCTGAAGAAATCATAAGGACTCATAGTATTTAGGAGCCAAACTTCCAGGAGCTTCTTCCTGTTACTTATATAGACTCATCAACATGCAAAGATTAATTATAGTCCCCTGCTTAAAGAAATATTCTTTAAAACTGATTATTTGAGGGTTTTTTTAAGAAAAGCCTTTACATAAGTGGTTGTAAAAGCGATTTCCAAATCCTTTCCAAAATTCCCAGAATCCTGCTGCATTAGACAGCGAACAAGGGAGATGAAAAATATCAAATCTGAGGCCTCCTCACTCACAATTCAAAAAAAACTAAAAAAAAAATCGATTCTGTTGCTCATAAAGATTTACCTAAAAACAAAAAGGTAAAAGACATATGAAACTCCATGTACTATGAGAAATGAGAAATAATATCCAAAGCAAAATAAAAAAAAAAAAAAACTTTTACAAACTTGTTTAGCCAAAAAGCCAGTCAATCATTGAACAATATTTTATTCTGCATCTACTTGTTCCAGTCACTATTCTAGGAACCCTTGAGATGTATCAGGTCAGAGTGGAGATTTCTGCTCTCACAGAGTTAATATTCTCATAGGAGAAAGGCAGATATAAACAGTAAACAAAGTAAAAGAGAAAAAAGTATGCCAAAAAATAGTTGCTATGAAAGAGAAACTAGATTGTGACATAGGAGTTCAGGAGAGGGTCTAGTTGCCATATTAAGTAGGGTGGTCAGCATAAGTCTCATTGAGCAAAATCTTGAAGGATGTAAGGGTATTATTTAAGTATTCTCAAGGTAATTATATATTATTTTTTTCCAAATCAGACAGTTGAGAGAAGTACCTACCTAGCTTTTCCTTGAAAATTTGATCTCTAGGTGACTAGGTGGTAGCGGTCTCAGCTGTCTATCATTCTATGAAATCACAAGTGGGGCAAAACATTAATTCACAAAAAAAGTTTATTCTCATTGGTACTTCCAGTCCATCAAATAATATTTACCATCCTGCCTACTTCAACCAATAAACTTACATCTAAAAAGCAGCACTTTGTCAATGAGCTACTAGGTCTGCTCAAAGTGGAGGCAAGTCTGTTTAAGCTTCATCAACATATGCAAGAGAAACATGAAAGTATGAAAAGTTAGAGATATCTAAATAATTTTGATGGAGGAGAATCAACCTTTAATTCTTTTTTGTACAAATGTTCCCTGTAACATAGACTATCTCGACATTGGTGTCCAGTTAGTTATAACCTAAGACAATTGTACAAACATAAATTATAGACTATTAATATGATGGGCAGAAGATATTAACACTATTTTTGTCAAGCCTTTGGAAGATTATAGATCATCCATTTTCTTTTTCTTTTTTTGAGTCGGACTCTCACTCTGCTACCCAGGCTGAAGTGTAGTGGCATGCTCACGGCCACTGCAGCCTTGACCTGCTGGGCTCAGGCGATCCTTTCACCTCAGCCTTCCAAGTAGCTGGAACTACAGGTGAGCATCACCATGCCTGGCTAATTTTTTGATTCATTGTAGAGACAAGGTCTCACCAAGTTGCCCAGGCTGGTCTTGAATCCCTGGGCTCAGGCAATTCTCACCTCTGTCTCCCCAAGTGCTGGGATTCAGGCATGAGCCACTGCACCCTGCGGTCATCCATTTTCAAATTCATTTCATCCGAATGTGCATGGTATCTTTTTCTTATTGTCATCACCAATAAAACTCTCTTCTAAGCACTTTTGCAATTTGTCATGTAACATTACTCTCAGTAATTGAGTGTTTTTATTAGTCCATATTACAGATCACAAGGTGAGGCTAAATATGTGAGGCTAAATTATTTGCCCAAGGTCAGTACAGAATAAATACGGGATATGAACCCAGCTCTTATAATTTCAGGGCTATTAACTACCATACTATCCTGCTCCCCAGTTATACAGTGGAGTTATATTCCTCTAAATGGAAATCTTGAAAATGAGAAGCAATAGCATCCTAGATAATAATCTATGAATGGTTTCCTTTATACTACCACTGAAGTTATTTTGTGAAAATAAGAGGATGAAACCCTGTTTTATGATCATTAGTGTTTAATTGGAGGAGAACCTTTGAAGTCTCCTTAAGGTTGGCTGTTCTTGGTCAGTTATTTCAGTTCAAAGTCTTCACAAGGTTTTGCCTATCATAATAAGCAACATCTTTCACGCCTTATAATTCAAAGTGCCAATATTATATTTTTAGATGATTTCTAATATTCTTCTCTGCTTCAAAATGTTATGATTCTAATTAAAGAATGAAATTACTTTAGTTTAAGAGTTAAGCAATATGGGAAGCTACATTTTTTTGTTTGTTTGTTTTTGTTGGAGTCTCCGTTGCCCAGGCTGGAGTGCAGTGGCACGCTCATGGCCACCCTAGCGTCGACCTGCTGGGCTCTGGCGATCCTTCTGCCTCAGTCTTCCAAATAGCCGGAACTACTCACTACCACGCCCAGCTAATTTATTACTTATTGTAGAGATGAGGTCTTGACAAATTGCCCGGGCTGGTCTCCAACCCTCTGGCTCAGACAATTCACTTGCTTCGGCCTCCCAAAGTGCTAGGATTACAGGCTGAGCCACCAAGCCAAGCCTACGTTGTTTTTTAAGAACTGGCCAACACGATTTGAGAAATAGCCTCCTACCAGCCTAAAAGTGTTGTTGTTGATTTGAAATGTCTAGATTAGTAAGAATATATTTTCAAATGGATAAATAAAATAAAGACATTATTTTGAAGAAAAAATCATCCTTTTAAAATCCACACATCATAACTGGAAAGTTTTGCTATTTGCAATATATTTCAGTGAAAACATCTAAGTTTCTATTCATATCACCTAATTCTTTAAACTATTAGACCATGGAGAGCCCCTTTTGTGCTCTTCTCTGAGAATAAGTTAATCTACAAAAAGTCTAGCAGAAATGTTTAGTTGATCAGGTTTTCAATGTTATCACTGTTTAAAGAATGTGTAAAGAAATGAAAACTTCACTTTACAGAACCAGGATTGCAGAAATACAAATGAGCTGAGATTTTTATTAGTAATACATGTAACAACAAGATTGATTAAGTCACAAAAGGTAATACATAAATATACGCTCTTTAATTAAACTTTCTTGATTCTTCCCAGAACTAATGGACATGTAAGCTGAAGAGGAAGTGCAAAATAAATAATAAATTCTAAATAGTCACTTAGGCTTTTATGTGTTTCATACAGATGAAGTAGATATTTGATATCTGACTTTATAAAATGGATGTCTGGTTTTCCCCCAAGTTCTGTGGCCTTGAATTTAAAGTATCCAGTGCTGCAAGAGCAGAGGTCACACAATAGACAGTTGAAAAAAATTATTTCTTCTTAGTTTGCGTACCTGCCAACACAGGCATTTCAATACAGCAAGGTCCTGTCAACAGTCACAAACTCTTCTGACCAATGTAAATGGCTTTATTATGAGCTCAATGTGAATATACAGTTTAGGAATCCATAGAGAAAAAAAGAAATATGACATTTTTGAAATCAAATTAATCGTCAGATACCATAGCAAAATGTGTTTGAAAGTTATAAAACAAATATGCATTAGGATGTTGTTAATTGGAAGTTGGGACTTTCAAAGACAAATTAGATATATAGCAACACAAGAGTTGAAAATGGTTTTAAAAAAATCGTGGAAACTGTGTGGTTGAAATGTTTGTGTCTCCCAAAAATCATAAATTGAAATCCGAACCCACAAGGTAATAGATTACAAAGTGGGGCCCTTGGGATTTGAATAGGCCATGAGAGCAGAACTCTCAGAATGGGATTAGTGTCCTTTCAAAAGCGTCTCCAGAGAGTTCAACTGCACTTTCCACCATGTGAAGACACAACGAGAAGATGGTTGTCTATGAATCAGGAAGTGGGTTTCCACCAGACACTGAATTTGCCAGTACCTGGATTTTGGACTTCCCAGCTTCCAGAAATGTGAGAAAAAAATTTCTGTTGTTTACAAGCTACCCAGTTTATAGTATTTTAAAAACAGAATCCAGAATAAACTGAGAAAAACAAAAGAAAATGTATTAAAAAACACCAAATGCATGATTCTTTTTGAAGTATTAATACCATTAAAGCTATTTTAGGAGTAAACATAATAAAATAATAATTGTGGTGTAACATTACAGATAAAGTTTTAAAACACATAATAATATTGCTCATCAGTTTGATCTAGTGGAATAATTCAATCTAGGTATTAACAGTTTTGAAAAACATCTATTTTTATTTTCATTATAAATCATACTAATTTAAGATCTATATTTTAAAAAGACAATAAGGCTTATGCACTTTTAGAGCGGGTAACTGACTATATGCTTACCAGTTCTACTTGTAATGCTTTGGCTTCCACGAAACATAAGAATCCTGGATAATCAAACAATGAATGTTCATTTGAGCATCAAATGGATATTTATTTTGCAAATATGTTTCAGGATTTATAAATGCAAGATACCAAATGCACTGATATTAAGACAAGGCAAATTATTATTACTTTTTTCTCTGAGAGCTTAAAATCCAAATTTAATTTAAATGTATGGCACTTATGGCACAACATAGTTGACAACATGAAATTAAAAAGAAAAAGAAAGAACTTACTTATAGAAGCCACATAAGATTGTGCAATATAAGATCTGAATTTAAGAAAAATTTATATACCTGTTACCTCATTAATCTTGAAAATTTGGAAATAGAATTTTTTAATTTGTCACTCTGACAGTGAATCACATTTTTAAAAAAACACTGAAAATCCTTAAATACAAAAATGCCTTGGATTTCTTTCCTTACAGACCCACTGCTGAGCATGTACTAAGATATATTAAAATGATACTAGGATGATGCCTTACTAGAAAGAAATATTACAACTTTGGGAAAGGAATGATAAGACACACACAAAAAAGTTTACAAACAAACACAGAAGAGATTCCATATAATCTGTTACTACAATTCCTTTTAGTTATTTGAATATATTTTCTCTTCCTTTTTCAAATCCTTACTTTGTCTACTCCCCAATCAATTCCTCCTCCATGTCTATTCCTTCTAAGGTGCCTCCCCTTACACACATATGCTTAAGTCATGATAATGGCAGATTCAAAATACAATGTGAGAACTGTCCTGAAAATACAATGGTCAATAAGAAAGACAAGCTTCCTGCTCTTTTGGAGCTTACACTCTACTAGAAAAGTTAACATTAAATATATAAACACACATATAAATATGTAATTACAGTTATGATGACTTATGAAGAAAAAGTACAGCCTTCTAATCAAAGCACCAACATTAACTGGCAATTATTAACTGGAGCTCCTCAGCTATTATCGACCAGCGATTATGGCTGGATTTGCAGGTATAACTTATTTTGACTTTTCATGATTTATATAGTGATTCATTTCTCTCAGACTAGCCATTAAAGTCTAAGATAAATAAACAAACTAATAGTAGAATGAAGTGACCAGTTATACATACCACATACATAGACCAAAAAAAAAAAAAAAGAGAGAGAGAGAGAGAGAGAGACAATACACTAAATTCCAAGGCAAATAGCTAAACCTAAATTCTAAATAAAAAGGAGAATGAAGTTAGCATTATCAATGATCTTAACAATAATACCATTGACAAATTTCAAGCCAAAAAAAAGAATGCAAACAAAATTTCACAAAGACTATTTGGATCCATCTACCCACAACCAACAAAAGTAAGGTTGACTTTGGATAATGTCTTCAGCTTTCTCATAGTAAGCTACAATTCATTAAAATAAGCTATATACCTAATCATATCCAGTTAAAGGTGACATATCTTGTTTAGAGAACATAAAAACAAATCAAAGAACAGTTTGACTCAACAGTCTGAAAAGGAATGGCAACTAGTACTAGGCACTATAGCTTACAAGAGGAGTGAGAATGTCATGCCTTGTGATTCTGCCGCTATGTAGCAGTGATCCCTAACATGTCTCCCACTGACGTAGCCATTGTGGTTATGTACAAATGATAAAGGATTCTGCAGTTTTCAAACACTGAAGCATTATGGAGTATGGAAGGAGCAACATCAACTCTGTAAGGACGTCACAAAGTGATATGAGTGCTTACCTCTGGAGAAAGAACTAGAGAGGAGGATGAAGATAGTTACCAAAAGGAATGTTCTTTTTACATGTGTTACTTTCTTCTTTAATAAAATAAATTCATCTATCATTTGGCATTTAAAAGTTAGAAAATACTTAAGAATTCACATAGGAGAAATAAAAATTATAACGAAGATGTTCTTGAATTTAGTTTTGCTTCTGGAATCACAAAGAAAGACATTAATCCACAGAGGTTCATTCCAGAGTCTCTGGATTCACTACTCCTACAGAGAAAAGTGGTGTCAAGAAAAATGCTCCATGATTATATTGTGATATAAATATTTGAGAAACAAATTTAAAATGCAAATGAGTTATTTTAAACTGGCCAGATTAAACACCTATTTTGTGTACAACTTGGATTTAACCCTGTAAATGAAGCTACAATGTGAAGTTTCCAGATCTTTTTGACTTCTTCAACAGTGACAAAAGGCAGGGATCTGTACCTAAATGCAACTTTGATTCATGTTATATTTCTCTTTCTCTGAATTCCTTCCATACTTTGTACCAATCTCATAACACTACCATTCTGCCATTTATGCTACCTTGCTCACATATTTTCATTTGTTTGTTATATTGACACTCTTTGTGGATTCTATGTCACACATGATCGTATTTTTGTTCTACAATATATATTTGTTAAATTAATTCACAATTAGAGAAGACTTACAATCACCTTTTTCATTTCTCTACATCTAATTAACCAACATGTAATGATGGCTGCTCTGATTTGCAAAGTACTCAAGTCCATCTTAAAATCTTCATTCTCCATTTAATATCAAAAAGCATCCTGGTCCCATTAATAGAAGAATACAATGGAAAAAAAATCAGACTCCTGTCCTCTGTACCTTTGTGCTGATTGAGGAAAAAAATTTGATGAAAACTGGTGAAATAAAAATATAATGTTTGACACATATGCCAACAGAAAACATTTAAGACTGACATAGCAACATCAAACGAAGTTAAGTGACACTTAACATTAATTACACCAAAACAAATATCAACTGAGCATAAACATGAACTATTCCATATGTAGAGTTAAATGGATGTATAATTAGAAAATTATTTTGAGTTACTTTTTTCACAAAATAACAAATATATGAGTTTGTATACTTAGAAATTTTGTATGTATACGCACATTCATACAAATATATACATGCACACATACAAACATATATACATACACTTTGCTCAACCAGTAATATAAAATATAAATATAGTTCCCTTTATGTCATCCTGAGAAGTCCATGTATTAAAAAACATGATGGTAAATGCCCGTTTAAGAGAGGACAGCAGATGAGAACTTGGCCTCAAGTAAAAACATTTAGAAAGCATTCCAAATGGTACACAAAATCTCTAAAATAATTCATACACACTGTCATTTGCATAGCTGCTAGAGGCTTAATATGAGATTAAATTATATTATTGAAAATGTTGACCAAAACCAAAACTGCGAGAGCATATGCTATTGGTTCAAAATATTCAAATAACATTTGTTTCTAAAGTTCTATTTTACACATTTAAAACTATAATATTGTTTCTTACTTATTGCCTGGCTCATGTCCAGGTGATTTTTTAAGCAGAAAAGTTTCCCTGCTAGATGACACAAACATAAAGATGTGGAATTGTGAGCTTTGGTCCCACTCCACCCGGCTAACATTGAGAGCATAAGAAAGAATAAGACACATTCTTGCATTTAAATAATAATAATTTCAAAAATAGAAATCAAGGCACATTAAAATCAATACACAGTCAAAATGGTTAATTTTCTATGTATTTGCTAAAACTGCAAATCATCTACTTCCTTTTAATGATAACACTAAACGAGGATGGTTCTAAATGGCAAATTAAACATGCTTCTGATTTTTGTAGTAACACATCAAAAAGTACACATGCCTCACTTACCAAGTGATGAAGGAATGTATAGCTAGTTGATAATGTTCTTAAAACAAAGTTAGTATGGGTAAAGAAAAAAATGGGCTTGTCTTAGTCTTCTGTTTATCTCTTCCACAATACTGCCTTTTTAGGTTACCGTAGAGTTAGTGTAAATATGACATTTAGCAGACAACAAGGTGATGAGCCCACAGCGGTACCATTTCAGTGCTGCACATGATTAGACTTATGTCTCAATACAGAATGGCTGGGACAGGTGTGTTCCAGAGTTGAATGTTTGAAGATGATATATTTATGGCAACTAAACTTATTTAGCCACCATTAAATGATGCTGCAAAAAATGACAACAAAACCTGTAGCAAATTTCTAAATATATTAATTATGAGAGCAGCGGACATGAAAAAAAATTTACTCTCAAGAACAAAAAAGGGGTAGGGGGTGAAATAGAATAATTTTGATGAATTGTTCTTACCTTAAATTTATAAGACATTTTTTAAAACACATATACCTACCTCCCAGTGCCCAATACCAATGCCAAAAGGTCTAAATAAATTTACATAACTGAGACACACTGTACTTCATACAGATGATATAAAGAATAAGTAAAATAATGTAATACCTTTACTTTTACCTATGGGTTTGATGAAATGGGTCCATGAAGAAAAGGTTTCCAGACAAAGAGAATAAAGAGGAGAAAAACAACAATAAGAATTATGAACATATGTAAATGCACTAGTCTCTGAAAATTAAACAAGACAAGAAAGTATAAATAAGATTTTGGAGACAAATGGAGACTCAATCAGTACATGTTGAAAATTCTGCCTTTTTAAAAGGCAAGTACATGCAAGAAATTGGGAGGCCCATGCTCACTAAAAGATTACACAAAAAGGAGATACACAATGGATGTAGGCAGAAAAAGTATCGATTCTGTGGAACACTAAACTCAGCATTCTAGAAGCCAGAAGCCAAAGATGTCTGCATGTTCCCAAACTGCCATGCATGAATGAAAAATGGACTCTTTTTGATACAAACTGTGCATCTTCTTTCAGATATCAACTTATGAGGGTTCTCGATTTTTCTCTACTATAACCACCCTTAACTGTATATGCTGATAAATGTATAGAAATTTTCAATCACAATTTCTTATGTCTCATTTATTTGCAGATATTATAGTGCAAGGAATGAAGGAAAACAAAAGTCACAAGAACAAACCAAAATCAAACCGACAAATGGGGGGAGAAAAACACATACAAAAATGTGAACAAAAGTTATGTATTTAATTTTGCAGCCAGATAATTTACAAGCATTTGCCCATCCTTTGCAGTGATGGTTTGAAAGCAGCTACAGAACAAGAAAACACTGAAAGCAGAGTGGAAAAGGAACAGAGCCCATACCTTGGTCGCCCATCATCAGGTGCGCCAGACCTTGAAGGGAAACAAGAGCACAGTCAGCAATAAACAAGGGAGCATGGGAAGGCAGGGTTGTCACGATGACAAAAATGTTCAGTGACAGACATCTTGTTTCCTATGAGACATGTCTGTATCACAGAGGCAAATCAAAAAGCATTCTTTCAACCCCTGGTTGGAATGCTTTGGGGCAAAGAATTATAGAACTGCAATTTAAACACTGGCATGGGCGGCACTGTGTATTTCTTCTATGCATCAGTTGGAACACTCAAGAGCATAAGAGCATGACTTAAAATCCAACCAATCCCTTAAATATTACATAGGCCCTTTGATGAGACTGTTTGAGCATTGCCCCACAGGGCTTATAATTCTTCAGTGATGAAATTACATTTTTAAAAACCCAAAGGAATACCTGAAACATGGGCTGGGTCTGATCTTTTTCCCCTCATCAAAAAATGAGCAGTTTCATAATTAAATGAAGAAAAAAATAAAAGTCTAGTCACACTGAAATGATAATGCAAAAATGTTTTCTTGTCTGATACATGTAGCAACTGACTAGGCTTGTTCAAATACAAAAAATATCATTAGACATGCAGCAGTAAAGTTAGAATTTACTACAGAAAAAAATGTTTTTAAGAAACAATTGATGCACTTTACATAGGCGCAAGTAATTTTCTTTAGAGAACAAAATTATTTAGCATTTTACATAAACATTGCTTAAATGTTGAGTTAAAAAATAGTATAAGTGAATGAATTTATTTAAGTTGCATATTATGGACATAATTTCATTGAGAATTTTTCAAAAAGAATACTGAATTCCCTTTGTTTATCTAAATTATTTATTATCTCCTAGTTGACAATTAACTTCAAATTGAAGAGCACTCCTTTTTTAAAGAATACTACTAATGTTCTTTTAAAAATTAATCTGCTGTCCAAGAAGCCACTTTTTACTGACAGACATAATTTCTGGTTCTTTATTCTAAATTTGGAAAAAAATATTTTTCTCAATTTATGCATATTTTATGAACTTGGAAAAATATTAGTGAAATATGGTATACATATATGTAGTTTATTAAGTTTGTACTTTCAATTCCTGGTGCTATTTCAGATATATTTGAGACTTTATTTGAGCTACTTAATATTATGTGTTTGTTGTGTCACTATTGAAATTACCTATGTTGTTTCCTTACAGTTTTAGGGCGACTCAAACATTCATGTAGGGTAGATATAAATATAAATCATCATCTAATTACAATATAATATTAAAATAATTAAGCATACTAGTCTGATGTTTCTGTATTGTAGACTCTATTTTCTGAATGATGTTAGCAAAATTCACAGGCAGATTCAAAAAGTTATGATCTACAGACAATTCAGGGTGTTTTATATGCTGAGGAATAGTGGCTTATTTGTGTAAGTTATATGTTTCTTAATTTAATTTCACTTTTAAAACTACTATGCACATTTCCAAATAACAGTTTATAATGTTTTTGTAGACTAAATCAGGAAATTATCTCTAAAATCTAACTTTTAGAAAATATATTAGGCACTTCTAACAGTTTTGATATGTATCAATAAGGGTGGAAATTAATGAACCCCAATAGTATTCACATTCTTCCTGCTAGACTTCCTACCTCTAAAAGAGCACAACTATACTGTCAAAGTCATGTTGTAAATAGGGATGTTAAAATTATGATTGAATAATTATAAGTTTATGGGCTTATACTCTGAAAATCTCATCAAAACTTTGCATGAGATGAGTATATGAGGAGAAAGAAACATTCATGCCAATTAGGCTGATGTTAAAACACCTTGGAATGCAATTGGGTTTTAAGAGAAAATAACAAAAACATGGAACATTTTACAGAATGGTTAAGAAAATGCAAAATAGGCTGAAAAGATACCTTTTAAAAATAACTTTCAAACTCAATTAACATGCATAATATAAATGAGACTGACTTGAAAGATATCAGACGTGCAGTGTAATATCTTTATCAAGTGTATACTCACATGCAATTAAAATTATAGTATAGAAAAACAGAAGCCATATACAAATCCAACACTTGGAAAAATAGTGATTTATAATGTTTTTTGAAGCTTTTATCTATTTTACTTAAATAATGAAGTGTTCAGCAGGCAAGCAATTATAATATTATCATGAAAGAATCACAAATATAAAGTTAACCCTGCCACTGATCGACTTGTTATTACCATGAAGTGTTCTTTTTTGAGATATTAAATCTTGGTAACCATAATGGCTATCTATCTGTAACCCGGGATAGGGAATCATTTATAGGATGATTATATTTTGAAATATGGCAGTAAAATAAAATATGCTAAATGCTGCCCTCAGATATATACATATTAGTAAACTGTTTATGAAAAAACTATTAATGGAGTGATTATATACGTTGATAGAACATATATACATGGATAAAACCTTCCCTTTCACTATTCCTTTGCTATGTATGCCTGATTTTTATTTTTGCATGCTTATCCTTTAAAGGATTGTTTAGCAGCACATTGATTAATGAACTTAAGTTCTTTAAAAAAATGTTGAAATACCTCTTGGTTTGTTGCATTCTACAGGAAAATATATAACTTCTTCAAAATTTCTCGATAGAGATAATTGTTAAAAATCTTGGATAACATATTCTGGTTTTATTGAACAGATGTAGAATAGTACAAATATACTTACCATTGATCATATTGAAGTGTTGTATGCTTTCATTTCCACTGGCCAGTGGCTTATTTTTAAAACTAAATTTATGCCTCTTACCTATAATCAGTATTTTATTGTGTTCGTTTTGTACACCAAATCATTTGAAACAAACCAATGGGCTTGAAATGATATAATGTTAAACATGTCCAACAGAAAAGAAGAACTTATTTTGATAAGAAAAAAATGGAAAAAGGATCATGCACTATGCTCTAAAATCGTAAAAAACAAAAAACAAAAAAAAAACCCCTTTCTCTTTTAACATAAAAAAGAAGCACTGTATCATTTTCCATACAGAACACTGCAATAATTATTCTAAAGATCATATGGGATGCTGAAATCCATTGAGGGTTGGGGTTAAGACCGAAGATGTTTCATGTACTTGGGGCTGACAGGGTTGAGAAGGTGTGTTCTATATGAAAAGTGATACATAATCCAGAAACCAATAGATGTTCAGAAAGAAGTTCAACTTACCGTCTACATTCAAGATGTACTTATGTAATACTAAGAAATAAAAGGCAAATGAGGTTTGAAAAATAAGGTAGAAAGCACCCACCTTCCACATTGTTGTCTTCTGAAAGCACATGACAAGGAGGGAGAGAAAAGGAAAAACATTCATTAAGCAGCATGCAGACTGGACCTTGCCTTTGCATGTCTTCCTCATGCAAGGCACCAAACACATCATGCAAGTGCTCCATCACTACCATTCAAAGGGGAAAACAAAATCACAGGGGAGCAGGTTCCCTCCCATTGGCAGCATTCATAGGAAATGCAACAAAACTTTCTGTAATACTGCCGTGTCCTGAGAAAAGGGTTTTAAAACATCTCTCACTGCCCTGTATAAAGCAAACATTATTGTTATTACATGTTCTTGGTGTGGTCTTTCGAGACAATTAATTTTGTTTTCTGTTTAATAATTCTAAAAGTTTCCATTTCTATATAATGAGTTGAACTTGAATTTTTAAAAGTCTATTGGAAATAGCTATGAAATTTCACCTAAAAGTAGTCTAGTTTTACAAAATAGTTTATCCATTTGCCACCACTGCCTTTTAGTCTTTTTTTAATACCTAAACTGCTTTCCTTAAAGAAATATAACAAATCTATGCCACTAAGATCTGGAATTTATTTGGTTTATTTATAATGTTTATGTATAATATTTTATTGCAAATGACATTTACTGCAATTTGTTAAAATGCTATCTTTTAAAAATGTTAAGTAGAAAAAATGAATATTGGAAGAGATATTCATTTGGGAGCTGTCCATTAGGCAGTTTATCATGATTTAATCACTTTGTACTTATGTTTAGGATGTGATTATGAATTTAGTTGATATAATACTAATATTTAGCAAAACTTTCCTCATATTTCTATATATCTATAAAATATTTACATATTTGCATATACTTAATCATACACCTGTGTGTACATATATGTATGATAAACATATATACAAGCAAATTTTGTTTGTATTTCCCACAGATAATTAATGTAAGTACATGAAGTCTAAACTATTATTAACATCTATTGGACAACTCAAGTGCTATTTGAGACACAGAACCTAGTAGCTCCTGGAAGAAAGAGTTGTCTTAGGAGACTAGGGCAAGAGCAAGCATTCAGTGCTTATAAACTATATCCATCCTGATATTCTAGTCTCATCATATTTTGTTTAATTTACTCTGCTTTTTAAAGTAGTAATTTGATCAAAAGTGTTTACAAAGAACAAAACAGCCAGGTGTAGTGGCTCATGACTATAATCCCAGCACTTTGGGAGGCTGAGGTGAGAGGATTGCCTAAGCCCATGGGTTCAAGACCAGCTTGGGCAACTTGGCAAGACCTCGTCTCTACAATAAGTCAAAAATTAGCCAGGTGTGGTGGCACACGCCTGTGGCTCCAGCTACTTGGAAGGTTGAGGTGGAAGAATTGCCTGAGCCCAGCAGGTCAAGGCTGCGGTGGCCATGAGCATGCCACTGCACTCCAGTCTAGGTGACAGTGAGACTCCAACTCAAAAAAATCCCCAAGAAACAAAGAACAAAACAACACCAAGTATAGAAACTTGAGAGCAGAAACAACCATACACAGTCCATTTCATTAGGTTCAATGAATACTTTTTAAAATGGATATATTTACTAATGAATTAAACATCATCAATTTTGTTTAAAATATGTTAGCTGGAAACTGAAATGTGCTTCAACAGAGGCACATTTACTGATGTGGTGTCAGCATATAATAGAAAACACCTAGTGGATAAATGTGGGCAGTAATATCTTTACATGATACTTTGTTTGCCACAGTTTGTTTCAAAGTAAACAACAAAAAAATCCTTTGAATATATGGTATGTGATAGTCATTTCTAGTTTTTATTTGTTTCCAGTCTGTTAAATAAGGTATTAAACTGAATGTGTTACTTTTCAATAGTAACTTTGACATGACATGAACATAAATATTAGTTTTGTTTTACTGCATTATATTGGAAATGATACAAAGGTATAAATTATTTTAATATTTAAGATGTACTTTAGTTTTATATTAATGGAACTTTCAAATTCTATTTCCTGTTTAAGATACTTATTCTTTAATAAGATTATTTAATATTGTAGAATAAAATAATAAAATAAGGGAATTTAGAGTAGAGTCAAGTCCCAAGTCAGTCTGTCAATTACCATGGCATTATTTAATTTCTGTAAACAAAAGTTTGGCAAATATGGTTGTGAGTAGCAGTGTCTCAGTAAGGGTTTTGGTCAAGTGCTATTTAAAAGTCTAATAGGAAAAAAAAAGAAATAAAAACAAACTAAATAAATAAAACAGGCCCAGTCTTGACACTGCATCAATTTTTAGATATGTGCTAAGTAGGGTATCATGAAAGGAAGTTGTGCTAATAAAGTCAAGGTCTTGATTCAGTTCCCTGAGAGCAAGTTCTCCTTTATTTTATTTTACTTTATTTTATTTTACTTTTTTTATTTTAAAGATGTGGGGTACAATTCAGGGTTAGGTATACAAATGTTTATTATGCAGGTACTCTGAGTTCTCCTTTCACTACTGACTAAGGCACAAGCCCGCAGGTGGTGCCAACTGATCCCGTCCCACCATCTAGAATTTTTCTGAGTTCTTATTCTTAAAGCGAACAAAGTTAATAATGGAACTTCCTACATACAAATCCAAGTCATGCTCGATGTGTAAACAAATTCTGACTTGACCAAGTTCAGAAAAATGATCTCAGAAAATTTAGATTAAGAAAAATCAAAGTACTAGAGTGAAAGTAAAGGTGATCTATTAACTACTTTAAAAAAAAAGATGATGATGATGATAATGATGATGAAGAAAACTGACTTGGAACAGACTTTCCTTAAGTTTTCATATATTTTCAGTTCAATCTCAGGATTAAAAAAACAAACACACCTTCTCTTTCCTATTTCATTCTATTCTATTTTGGTATCCATTTGCTAACTTTAGATGATTTAAAATGTGTTAACCTAAAGATAATCTCTTTCAGAATTTGGACAACATTCTAACTGGTGGTGGCTCTAGCATTTACAATCCCTTTCTAGATATTCTTTTCATTTTCTTCTTCCTTTCTATTTTGTTTTTGGACTACACAATAAATACTGCATCCACAAAGAATAGTTTATCTCACAAAACTTCTCCTTTGTCTTTGTAGATTCTTATATAAACAAATGCCATTTGGGTTTCCAACAGCAACAAAGAGAGGTGCTGACTTTGGGCATGCCACGGTATAAAGGAAAAGCAGTATGTTTTGGTTCAGGGTGAGGCAGAAAGCAGTCCATTCATCCTTACCTGCGGACATTGTCAAGTTAGAGAAAACTCTTGGTTTGCAGAAAACCCTGGCTTCTTAATTCTGCTGACCTAGTCCTTGCTGAGTACGTGAAGTGAGTCTCTTAATAGTCAACTTTACTAGGATGACTGTGCCACCAATAAAGATCACATTCTTGTTTTCTTTTGATTCTAAAAATAATGACTACAAAGCTGCAAAAAGATACTTCAAATTTTATTTTTCTTTCAGATAAGATGAGCTTCCCTCACAAAGATGGGAATTAGGCACCCGGATGTCAGTCAGGTTATGAATGATGACTGTTTGCTGACATAAAGGGAAGTAGCAGCCAGTTTTTACACTACTACTAAAGAGCATCTCCATGAAGTTTTTCTTTCTTTGGGTTCCAGCTTATAAGAATGCAAGGACAGTAACTTTAGTTTATCATGCCAGTGTTCTTTGTGCATAAGCTTAATTACATGCTTCTCAGAAAAGAGAAATGAGAAAGAAAACAAATGAGCTTGTTCCAATATAAAGAAAATCAGAGGCGTAATCATGACCAGTGAAGAAAGTAAAATTTGGAGTAAAGTAGCACAAATAACTCCTTTCTGTATAATCAGCCTTTAAATTCTGTAATATGAGTCTTCATTTAAATGCTACGACAGTAGTCAGTGCATGTGCAACAGCTGACGTTAAAAATTAGCCAAATGAGCATAGTGGCTCATGCCAGTAAAGCCAGCGTTTGGAATGGCCAACACGAAAGGATTGCTTGAGCCCAGGAGTTTTTCACCTATACAAAAAATAAAAATAAAAATAAATTAGCCAGGTATGGCGGCACGCGCCTGTAGTTCCAGTTTCTTGGGAGGCTGAGGTGTTAGGATTGCCCAAGTCCAGGAAGTCAAGGCTGCAGTGAGCTGTGATCTGTGCCACTGCACCTCATCCTGGGTGACAGAGTGAGATGCCAATTTAAAAAAAAATGGCCAAAGAAGCTGCTGTCACCACTTGGGCATTCCTTGTCTTCTTGGGTTTGGATTTTCTTTGTTCTCTGCCAGTTGCCTGTGACTGGCTCCTTTTGTTTTATATTCCTTCTCTCCTCCATCAAAACTGTTTCTACTGTAAGTGGTTTCTCCCCCAAATCCAAGCCCTCCAAGGTGGAGGTTTATTGTAACAGCAAAACCGGTAATAGCCAACAGAAAGAAAGATGTAGAATAAGATTCTATTTCCTTCTTCCATATAGTAAACCTGTTGACTTCTATCTAGGCCTTTCTAGCCCCTCTCATTACTTCTCAAGCCTTTACGCCTCATTTTGGGGATTAAATGCCAGTATAGTAGAGTTCGGTTCCCATGGTGGCACAGGATGGAGCTTTGTTTTACTTTATTTTTCTTTTGGTGTTAGCAGTGAAAGCTTTTAGAAAACTTCAATAGTCTGGGAATGCTTCAAGGACTGGGAAATGGAGGAAATCATTGAGACTGTGGATTTATGCAGCAGTTAGCTAGAGGAAGAGAAACATTGGCCAGAATCAAGAAGACGTTCAAAGAGAAAATGAGGTATAAAGGTTCATTATGGAGACTCAGGGAAGGAAAGAAATAGCCCTGGGCAGAAATCTGGCTAGTTTCAAAAGTGCTTTTTAACAGATGGCATTAGCTCCTTGTTTCAAACCCACCTAAATGATATTCCAAGACACTCCCACCCAGCTTGCTTGGAGTCTGGTCCTACAGAATGCACAGAGCCAACTAGAGCAGCCAGTTTGTTTCTCCCTCTTCACTGCTCAGGAGTAAAAGGAGGGGTTTCTCTAAACCAACTGTAGCACCACACTTGGAACTCTAAAAATATTTTTCCTAGGACATTTTTTTTTTTTGCAAAGACATTTGTGAATTTAATTCAAAATGTTCCACCGTGTTAATGGCAGTTATGAAAAAAGAAAGAAGGGAGAAAGGGGAAGGAAAAGGGGGGGGTGGGAGAGAGAGAGAGAGAGAGAGGGAGAAGCATGAAGCCTAAAGATACGGCAGATTCTTCTAGTGTTCAAGCCACTTGATGAACCAGATGAAATGTAATAATTATTAGTCAACATATTATATAAATTGAATTACTCATATAAACTACAGCGAATACAACTTTTAAGTTTTCTTTTTATGAGGACTGTTAGAAGGACTTTAAAATTTTGTTTTGCCTTCATAGTTTCAATTCTTGCCTACATCTAAACCTTGAGAGTTAACATTTCTATATTCATTTCAATAGTAAGACTTAGGAAAGGAATGCTGCTCTTAATAGTGACTGTAAAAGTGGTGACAAGCACAGTCTACAATGTGTGTGCTCATGCCATTTATTTTTATTTTGTATTGCTTAATGAGAAATGAATGCTTCCTGATCTGGAATTGACAGATAACTCTGTGCATAGTGGTTATCACGTATTCTCCCACCCAAGAGTAATCACCACTACCTAACTCCCCTCAGAAAGCTGGGTCAGGTGAGAGGTACCTTCCTTTCTGAGAGTTTAAAACCATCATATTTCAGATGGTAGAGTGGAAAAGTTCTTGGCTGGGAGAATAAATTTAAATACATCTGCACCTACCTTCTTAAGCTATTAAGACTTTCTTTATGAATAGATGAACAGTAGACATTCCCTGGCCTGGGTTACTAGCAGAGAACACTCTGCAATGTGTCCTAGGTTCTCCATCATTAAGATGGACAGTAGGTGAACTTGAGGTAAGGAGACCACTGGCCTTCATTTGAAAGAACTGTCAAACATCCAGTAGCTGAATAAACTTTTTCGCAAAACATTTTTCATCTTACTTCAGAGGTTTCTCAAATATATGTTCAAATACTTCTGACTTTATTCATTTATACTTAGGTTCTTAGTCCAGTGCAAAAAAAAAAAAAGAAAACAACTATGAAATTTCTCTAAGAAAAAGCAAAAACAGGCTTGGTGTGGTGGCTCATATCTAAAATTCCAGTGTTTGGGAGGTCAAGGCTGGAGGATCACTGGAGGTTAGGAGTTTAAAACCATCCTCAGCCGTTGTCAGGCCATTGTAACCATTGCCAGGCCATTGTTGCCATTGCTTTACCAGACTCTGGTGTGGCCATGTGCTTTTTGAGCTATGACTGTCACCATGTTTCCTGGCTTTGGTCCCCTTCCCTACCTTGGAGGCGAATCTCCTCTTTCACTCTCTAATTTAGTTTTCAAATAAACTATATTCCCCAATCTAAAAAAACAAATAAAAAATAAAACCACCCTGGGCAACACAGTGAGATCTTGTCTCTACAAAAAATTTACAAAACAAAGCAAAACAAAACAAAAAATGATTTAGTTAGGTGTGGTGGCACCACCCTGCAGTCTCAGCTACTTGGCAGGCTAAGGCAGGAGGATCACTTGAGCCCACTAGCTAGAGATTACAGTAAGTTATATCTTCTATTGGAACTCCAGCCTGGCTGACAGAGCAAGACACTGTCTCTAAAAAAATAAAAATATAAATAAATAAATACTTTATCATGAAACCAAAAGGAATTTGCACAAAATACGACTAAACCATATTGTAAAAAGAAGTTCTAATGTTTAACACTTAACAAATTGTATTTACATATGCTGTATAAAAAACAAGACTATTTATATGATATGACGGACCTCCCAGTTATACATAATTATTTCTACAAAAATAAAATGTTATTGCAAAATATTTTGTATTGTTATCATCAATAGGACCTGCACACATGTAACAAACAGCTTGAAGGAAAAATGCATTGGATATTAAAATAATTTTATTTTTTAGTTCTTCAGAGCTCTTAGTTTTTTATTTTACATAGTATTCAAAACTCAATATATTTACATGTTTCACAGTTTAAGGATAATTTAATTTTAAGATTTTTGTTTGTTTGTTTGTTTAGTAGGAGTCTCACTCTGTCACCCAGGCTGCAGTGTAGTGGCAAGCTCACGGCCACTGCAGCCTTGACCTGCTGGGCTCAGGTGACCCTTCCACCTCAGCCTTCCAAGTAAATGGAACTATAGGCTTGCACCACCAAGCCCGGCTACTTTTTAAATTTTATTGAAGAGATGGAGTCTCACCAAGTTGCCCAGGCTGGTCTGGAATCTACGGACTCAGGAAGTCCTCTCACCTCGACCTCTCAAAGTGCTGGGGTTACAGGCTGAGCCACCGAGCCCAGCCAATTTTAGTTTTATAGAAATAACTGAAAATTATTTTAAAGAGAATAAACCTCCATTTGTTGAAATAAATAGGCTGTATATCACAAATTTCCAAAAGTCTCTTGGGGTTGATTAAAATATTACTTATAACAAACTAAATATTTACAAATCTTTTCAAGGTAGGACATTTACACAAGAAGTTTGCTACACAGAATTCTGCTTCTCCAAAGATGGAAATAATTTAGTCCATTACTAGCACCTGAGGTTGAGTCACATGAAATTACTGTTTTCAGGTCAAAATTTGTCAAATATCAACCATTTCATATGGCTAAATCTAACATTTGTAAGTTGTGGTTTTCCTAGAAACTGTTCTATTCTTTATTTCCTAAAAAAAATGTAGTAGCATCACATTAAACCAAAACTTTATTGTATTCTTTAGAATCAATCATTGGAAAGCAGAAAACAATACAAGTAAACATAATTTGTATAAAATATTATTAAATATTATGAAGATATGAAGTAGCTTGTTCCAAATATTCAAGAGAAATAAGAACTTAAAAAATAATATGCTAATACTTGGGTAGTTTTGCCACTTTCATAAACATTACTTCCATAAACATCAACTTACTTAGTCTTTATTTTATCACTTCAGTTCACTCAGTGTGGTTGACTAATTTGTCCAAGATATCCAAATAGAAAGAAAATTCTCAGTGGGTATCAATATGTTTTAAAGCTCCTTACCCTGGTATCTATTTATTTCAAAGGTTGTTTTGGGAAAAAAATGAGCATGAAGTGTTTGGTCTATATAAAGTAATGCCTGAGTGTCTACTAAGGCTGGATTATGCTCCTGAAAGTACTATAAAAATGTATCTACTGATATCACTTTTTGTTTTCAAAACCAATAGAATAAAGGAGTAAGAAGACTTTGAGAAAATTGAGTGATTTCCTGGAGGCTGTTGCAAGAAGGCAGAAAAAGTTTTAGGGAAAATATCTCTTTCTTAATTGCATTTATTTTTTATTTTATAGAGTTAAAAAAATTCAATACTGTTTAGTTTCCTTTATTCAAGAAAAAAATGATTCCATAATCTTCTTTACTAGATTGTCAGGATGAATTATCTTCCCAGGAAAAAAACACATTTAAAAAATCTTGGCTTTACTTTAATAGCGAAATCAAGCCCAGGTTTGTAAATGTGTTTACCCATGGGCATTCTAACCCAGAAATAAAAGAAAGAATTATCCCATAAATTTCTTCCTGCCTTTAAAATTTAAAGGAAATTATTCATTTTACTCACAACACATACAATTTTGCTTTCCTTTAAAAATATCTGAAGCAAAAAGGCACTTTCATTCAAAGCCAAACATTTTGGAAGGTGAGGCAATATAATATGAATTTGTCATATAAAATGTATTTGCCCATTCATTTTAGTTATAAAATACAAATCTGGTAAAATTATTACTATGTTTGCTGTGCAGTAGACAAGTAGGAAGAAAAACTAAATACATTGCTCAAACTCCAGTTTACTTTTTAAGATAAAGCATTCTATGCTACAAAGAGGAAAATAGCTTATTCACAAGTACAACTAGTTCTATATCTGTGAAGATGTTCTATATGCAATTGTTTGTGTTAATGTCTACTTAAACCCATACGAATGCTAGCCCATGTAGAATAAGAATCCTTGAGCTTAAATAATCCTCCCTTTATCTCTTGATTTACTGATCTATAAAATCAAGTCACCATGAATGGCAAGCTTTTGAGGTACCCTAATACTTTCTTGTCCAATGTTTTCCTGAAATGGTTATTCACTGCCTAAAAAAAGCTGAAATATAAATTTATTTTTGTAATCTTATCTAGCATCTTGAAGTGTTAATTCCATCATTCAAAGCAGTTGATGTTATTTCTAAAAATTGTATAATACGAAAATGAGATACCTTATTAGTTATTGGTATTTGAACAAACAGCTTTCTATGATTACCAGTAAGTCTGCATTTACTTGACCTAAACAACTTCAAAGCTGAAAATTTAATTTTAAAAATAGTCTCCTCAAGTTACAACTCGTTATATGCTGCTTTAAAATGTGTGGCAGTACAAGGATATTAAAACTACTTCAATTCAAGAGCTCCTTCCTAAACTCTATGTGCTATCTCTCTGATACACACAAATACATGCCCAATTGGTAATTAATTTCACGAACAAATTCAAACTTTGATATTTTTAAAATGAAAACATATTTTTTCTTCTATGCAAGTTAATGAGTAGAACAAGAAAACTATAATAAATACTTCGATAATATTCTCAATAATTACACAACCACTACATTACCCCCAGGAATATATTACTCTATTAATAATGGGCATTAAATAAATTGTAAGCTTCTCTTTTTGTTTTTCTAGTTTTATTCATTTAATTTTATATATTAGAACAGGAGAGAAGTCCTTTCCAACTGCATGGTCTAATATGGTAGGCACCAAAGACACATGGCTAATTACATTTTAATTAAAATTAAATAAAATTTTAAAACTCAGTTTTCAGCCGGGTTCAGTGACTCAGCCTGTAATCCCGCGCTTTGGGAGGCTGAGGTGAGTGGATTGCCTGAGCCCGCGGGTTCGAGACCCGCCTGGGCAACTTGGCGAGACCTCATCTCTAATAAATCAAAAAATTAGCCGGGTGTGGTAGTGCGCGCCTGTAGTTCCAGCTACTTGGAAGGCTAATGCAGAAGGATCGCCGGAGTCAACAGGTCGAGGCTGCGGTGGCCGGGAGCGTGCCACTACAATCCAGTCTGGACGACAAAGTGAGACTCCAACTCAAAAAAAAAAACACCAAAAAACAAACAACAACAACAACAAAAACTCTCAGTTTTCCAGTTGTACCAGCCACATTCCACGCGCTCAGTAGCCACTTGTAGCCATTTGTTATCAGATTGGACAGCACACATTACACACATTTCTGTCATCATAGTAAGCTCTACTGGACATCATTAACTACCACTTCTCTGAAAAATACCTTTTAATATCAAGCTGTTCATATAATGTGCATGCTATCTGTTATCTTTATTTATAAAAGGAAATTCATAATAATATATTTAAAAGGAAACATTTAGTTTGTGCAATATGGGGAACTGCAATATTCCCTTTTTCACATCAAAATAATAATGGAAGTTGGGAAATAACCTTGATAAAAATTTTACTGTGTTCACTTTAAAATGTATTTGAATACTCCAAACTTAGGACAATTATTACTTTTTTCATCCTAAGTCCTTTTCCTTAACTCACAGATAATGAAAAAGGGCTGAAAATGTTTTGATTTTTAAGTAAACTAAACTAGCAATCTAATATCTTTCCACTCTTAATTTCCCCCCACTTGTCCTAGTATTCACTTATAGTTATTTTAATATTATTGCTTTTACCTTTAAGTCTATGACAAATTTTTAACATAACAGTTTAATCACAATAGTAGTTTTAAAATTAATAAAAAGGCTCCTCCATCCCACTATCTCATACAATGAAGTCTTTTATATTATAATAGGTCAGACTTCCCTTCTTATAACATAGGCCTCTTCTTGATTATTACACTATAGGAAAATAAGCCAAATGAGCAAATAAAAGAATCAACATTACTATAGCACTGAGATACAGCAGAGACAAGAAAGTTGGATAAAGGAAGCAGCTCAATCATCTAGTTAACTTTATAAAAGTCCAAGATTTTGTTAAAGGACTATAATATAGAATCAAATGTGCCATTGAGTAGGAAAATAAATATTATGAGTAGAAAAAAATAGAAAAATAATCCTAAATATAAAAGCATTAATTGTGGAACAACAAAAGAAAAAACGTGGCAAAAATATCTAGGGGATGAAGTGATAAACTAAAATGTTTCACATGAAGTATGGTAAGATGTACAATGAAACTTAAAATAGACTGCCAAGTTATTAATGAAAGTTGGCCTGCTCCTAAGATTAAACATCTGGTTTATAGAAAAGTGCCCCTTTTCATGATAGGTTAGTGACATCAAATCTCCATTGTTACATAGTAATTGAAAAGAGGCAATGTAAGAATGTAAATGAAAATACATTTATAGCCTCAGCTTCCTAATGAATCACACTTAATCCAGATGTCCCAAGCACATGAGTTGTTGTCTGGTAAATAAACCAAATTCTGAGGACAGATGATCTCCAAAGGGTGCTGAGGTCACCTGACACATTAGCCCAACTCCAGGCATTAGAACGACTTGAAAGAGATTAAACAACATAATCAGATACTTATTTTCAGAGATGAAAACGTATATTGGAACACCAGAATCTGCATCCAGACTAAGTATTATCTTAGATTTTATACTACTAAGGAAAACTCATCTGTTCAAAAAAGAATAAATATGATACAAAACCAGAGGTTTCTGATATTATTACAAAACAGAAAAGATTAGTTGTGCCATATGTACAGTATATGGAGTGGCAAGTAGCTACTAGTAAATGTAGCTTGTGGCAGTACCTAGTAGCTTAGGCAAAGCATCTCTGTATAGCTGTCTAACATAAATTATGTTCAAAATGGATAATGTTGCCGGGCGTGATGGCTCACATATAATCCTAGCACTATGCAAGGCCGAAGTGAGAGGATTGCCTGAGCCCACAGATTCGAGACCAGCCTGGGCAACTTGGCGAGACCTCACCTCTACAATAAGTCAAAAAATTAGCTGGGCATGGTGTTGCGTGCCTGTAGTTCCAGCTACTTAGAAGGCTAAGGCGGAAGTATCACTTGAGGCCAGCAAGTCGCGGCTGAGGTGGCCATGAGCGTGTCACTGTACTCCAGCCTGGGTGACAGAGTGAGATTCTGACGCAAAAAACAAAACAAAACAAACAAACAAAATTGACAATGTTGCAAACAATACTCAGCCCACAGAGAAAACACAATGGAAAGATTAGAAAAGCCATCATTTTCTGAAATTCTGAATAGACAACTTCAATTATTTTTAATTAATATGCTTTTCTTAGAGTAGGATGGAAACTATTCTGGATTGAGTTAGATTGATTGGGAGAATAGACTTGATTAATTTAAATGGGCTTAGTAACAATGTAAAAATTAAAGCAATCACCTTAAAGTTTATAAACATGTATGAAAATAATAGTAGAGTGAGAGAAAAAAATATTTGAATAAATTGTTAAGGTCAAAAAATAAATAGACTCTCTAAGAAACTTGAAATTCTTGAAGACTCTAGGCTTTCCCCAACAATATTTCAATGCTTCATTTCATTCATCTTGAAGATTAGACTTAGATCTTATTTCACTCCATCTTATCTTATCTAATTTTTCCTATCTTATCTTATCTCATCCTATCTTATCTTTTGAGGCAGAGTCTCACTGTTGCCCAGGTTGGAGTGCAGCGGCACAATCACAGCCACTGCAGCCTCTGCCTGCTGAACTCAGGTGATCCTTTACTACCTCAGTCTTCCAAGTAGCCAGAACCATAGGCACATGCTACCATGTCCAGCTAATTTTTTTATTTATTGTAGAGATGAGGTCTCACTAAGTTGCCCAGGCTAGTCTTGAATCCCTGAGATCAGGCAATCCTCTCACCTTGGCCTCCCAATGTGCTGGCCAAGCATGAGCTACCCGCCTGGCTAGAATTTTAAAACTGAAATAAATATTATCTTATTTAACAGATAGAAAAATCAAAGGCCAAATTGTATAACATTATATATCCTTAGTTAAATAGCCTCTGGGTCACAACATTGAATAAAACTTCAAAAAAGAATGGTATCAATAACAACCAAACCATTTGCAAAGTAGACTTCAGATAACAAACCTGACCAAAGTTGTATACTCTTTAACTAAGGATCACATTCCTAGCTTGGCTAAAATTTTTGTTTCCTGTTGCATAAAATTTAGATGAGAACTTGGAATTCTAACTTTCTTGCTAACAGGTTCCTATGTTGAAAAGCAAAGAAAAAAAAAAGGCAATTAACCAATACCCACCCTCCCACATATCAGAATTTGCAAATTTAAAAAGTTATGTTTAAATTTTGCCTGTCTCAAATAGAGATGGAATTCAAGTGTCATCTTATATTCATTTTATTGATTAAAACAACAACAACAACAGCAACAAAACTGTGGCCCAGAGTGGTTAAGCTAATAACACGTGTCATTAGCAACCAGACATACTTTCTAAGAACATTTCTATGTTTCCTTTCTGGACCAGTGCTTTCTAATAAAACCGTCTGTAATGATGGAAATGCTTTATAAGTCCTAGCAACAAATTATGACCCTAATCAAGACTAACCCTCTCCAAGTAACGGTCTGCATCATCTACAACTGTGTCCTAGGAAATAGCCCTAAGGCCTTGTGATTATCTTAAAGAGAAACCATCATGCCAGTAAGAATTTCTGGTTGTGGGGACTTCTATGCAGCTTTGGTAAAATCAAAGAAGGCTGGTGACCTAGCCCACATTAGTCTTCCACACAAAGGTAAAGACAGATGTAAGGTGAAATAACTCTCAGAAAAAAAAAAAAAAACATATGGTGCAGAGACTTTCAGATGTCTTAGAAATGATAAAAAAAAAAAGGAAATAATTTTCTATAAGTACATATTCTAATTCTTCCAAGAAACCCCTTAGGTCAATTACTTAAGAGGTAAAGTTTATTTGTGGAAGACTCTTGTGTTTGGTTTCTGACAAATAATGGAATGAACTGGAGAGGAGAAATGAAGAATCACTTCCAATAAAATAAAAATTGGCTTCAGCACTCAAAATGTGCGGGGCTTGATTGTTTTTGTTTACATAGAATTAAAAAGAAACTTGTAGATCTTATTTCATAATTTATTTTCACTTGGCTAAAACAGTAAGCAGGATAATGGGGAGCTATAAAGCCAGGCATGTGTATTTAGCTTGCCAATTGTTATACACAACTGAAAGCACAAGTAAACACTTATCTTGGGAAAAAAATGAGAAGAGTTGATCCATTTTAGGCACTGGTTACAGAAATTATGAAAATGGGTTATCAGCCGGGCTCGGTGGCTCAGCCTGTAATCCTGCGCCTTGGGAGGCTAAGGTGAGTGGATTGCCTGAACCTGCGGGTTCGAGACCCGCCTGGGCAACTTGGTGAGACTTCGTCTCTACAATAAATCAAAAACTAGCCGGGCATGGTAGCATGCGCCTGTAGTTCCAGCTACTTGGAAGGCTGAGGTGGAAGGATCGCCAGAGCCCAGCAGGTCGAGGATGCGGTGGCCGGGAGCGGCCACTGCACTCCAGTCTGGGCAACGGAATGAGTCTCCAACTCAAAAAAAAAAAAAAAGCAAGAAAATGGGTTATAATTTTCTTCTGGAAGAAACCCACAGCTAAGCCTAGAGATTCAGAATTCCAATTAAGCTCCAACACAACCTACTATCTAATTTGACCCTGGGAAGGTCATTTCACATTTTGAGCCTCAGTTTTCCATTTATAAAGTGGAGATAATGAAAGCTACTTCATAGGATCATTGGAAGAATGAATTAACTACGCAGCCATAAGAAAGAACGAAATCATGAATTTCGCAGCAACCTGGATGGAACTAGAGTCCATAATACTGAGTGACCTCTCACAGAAACAAAAAACTAAGTATCACATGTTCTCATTCATATAGTAGACCTTGAATATCTAACGTACTACCACAAGAAAATGACTGAGGATGGTAGGAAAATATGGGGGGGGGAGGGCGATGGGATTAATGGTGATAAATATCTGTCTGGGGATGGGGAGACACCCTTTATCATCAAGGGTGCCTGAACGAAGCATTTTTGCATGCCTAACCCCTAACTGTACCCCATAATACCATAATTTAAAAAAATTAAAAAAAAAAATTTTGCAATGAGTTCTCTTAAACATAAATCACTGCATAACTACATGAAAATTTTCTAGGACACACTTCTGGATTTTTTGGGTCACAGAGTTTGTAATACTTTTTTGAAATAAACCTTTTATTATTTAAGAATATTGTATACACATAAAATTAAATTTATATAACTGTACCCATTGATACATTATCCAAAACTGTATGTATCAGCATAAACAATGCCTTTTAAATTTGAAGCCAGTCTTATGAACAGAAGCTGCGTATATTCAGCTGATTCAGGTTAGTTTACCCAGAAGCAGAAACCAAGATGAAAATTTATGTGCAAGTGAGTTATTATGTAAATGCTCTCAGGGGAGGCAGTTAAGATAACAGAGAAGCGGGATAGAGAAAGTGAGGAAGTCTGTATAAAAGTGAAAGATCCCCATAGGGCAGCTTTAGTTTGACCCTGCAGGAGAACTCAGGAGTCAGGTGTGCCTCAGAGTTGCCCTGCCCTATGTTATGGAGGCCTGGTTTCCTTACTCCCTATGGCAGTCATGCTAATGGTCCTTTGGGGAGAAAAAACACACACACACACACACAAAGTCTCAGACCCTTTGGTCAGCGCCTCAAAAAAGAGAGGTACTGGCGGTTGAAAGCTCCTCAAGAGGCAGAGGTGGAAGTGACCAGGGCTGGAGTATAGAAATAGTAAAAAGGACCTCAAGGCCTTATAAAGTCCACCATGTCTGTGTACAGGAAGCCTTCACCTACCCAGAAGAAACAATCACTCTGAGTTTTAATAGATCAGTTTATAACATTATACAGACAATATTGTTTTGTGTCTGCTTTTCTTTACATATCATGATGTTATGAGACCTAGTCAAGTTGTTGCACATAGCAACAATGTGCAGATTTTCATTTTTTAAGTATACCACCATTTATTTATTCAGTTTACTATTCTTGGACATCTGAGTTGTTTTTGCCTTAACGATATTATGGAATGATGTTGCTGTGAACATCATCTTCCATAAACTCTCATTTCTGAGGAGACTAATGGCTGGGTCATAGGGTACACAATATTTAGTTTCAATAAGCATGGTTGGAAGTAGTTCTCCAGAGTGTTTATATCAGTTTAAATGCTCTCTAGAAGTCCAAAGCTCTCCTGCATGCAACGTATTTGTGTAGCAAATCCTCACATGCACCCCACAACTTTAATTTTTTAAAATTCCTCATATGAAGACCAAACTCTCATATCTTTGAGAAGCTGCAGACTTTTGTCCAACCACCAGAACAGGTTTGGAAAACTGCAACTGCTAAAGCACTCAGAACAGTCAAATAAATGAGTGTCCACATAAACTCCAATCACCTCTGTATTTCTCCAGTATATTTGAAACCACTCTTGAACCAAATGCCATGTCTGTATTTGCCTCCGCTGAGACTTTCTGAAATTGTGTGCATCAGAAGCCTTTGAAGGATCATCACCAAAGTCTCTGAGTCCTTGACAGTGCTCATCTTAAAAATCACAACCAGTAGTTGCTCTTCTGTCTACAACAAAGGCACCAACTACTTCTCCCCAGTATGAGTTATTTTATTGAAATTGATTTCTTTATTGTTCAGTCCTTAATTGGTATTATAACTTTTTATTTTGAAATAGTTTATCTCACAAGAAGTTACAAAAATAGTGTATAGATTTTCTATATACTTTTTGCCCAGTTTCCCACAAATGTCAATATTCTAAAAAAAATACAGTACAGTTTTGCTATAGTCTAAATATTGGTGCTTTTCCCTCCAAAAAATTATATATTGGAACCTAATGCTCAATGTTGCAGTATTAAAAGGTGGGGCTTGTGGGGGAGTTAAGTCATGAGGTCTTTGCCTTCATGTCTGGGATTAGTGGCCTTGGAAGAGAGGCTGAAGGGAACTTCCCAACTTCTTCCATTATGAGTAGACACAGAAGGCACCATTTATGAGAAACAGGCCCTCACCAGACACTGAATCTGCTGGCATCTTGATATTGGACAGCCCATCTTCCAGACTGTATGCAACACATTTCCATTGTTTGTAAACAATTCATTCTAAGATATCTGGTATGGTAGTCCAAACTCACTAAGACAACTTTCCAAACCCGGAGGTTGACAATGGTATAGTAATATTAACTCAAGTGCAGATCTTATTCAGATTTCACGAGCTTTACACACAAAATTTCTCATTTTAATTTCTGGTATATACTTCAATGAATCTACTTGTGGAGATTCATGCAACCTTAACCACGATCTGGATACAGATCTATTTTATAACCACAAAGAAACCCCTTCATCGTGAAACGTAACTTTTGAAAACTGCAGTTGGAAATAGATCACATTTGAGTCACTTCCTTTGCTTAGAGTAATTTATTCTGAGGTTTTGATAGGGGAAAAATGATCAGATTTTAAAAGTGTTTCAGTTAGCGGGAAGCATTTTGGTGATACTAACATAGACATGTGTATAACTGTAAGAGCGCTGTTGTGATGATTTATTATATGATTGTCAGCAGCTATTGATAGCTGCACAATAGACCATCCTGAAGTTTAATGGCTGAAGGAGCAGGCAGTATTTGTTTAGCTCACACATTTGTGATGTGGGTAGTGGGGACAGCTCCTCTCTGCTCCAGGCAGCATTAGTTGAGGGGACTCCACTGGGTGGGAGAACTCACCTCTGGAACAGTTTAACCACATGGCTGGTAAGTTTTTCCTTTCTGGGTGGCCTTCTCTACAGAGTGACTTGGGCTTCCTCACAGCATGGTGCTTGGGTTTTAAGGATAAGAACAGAGACAGAAAGTGAAGTTTAGAAACTAGCAGAACATCACTTCCACCTATTCCTCAGGAAGACTCAGAGCCAAGAGCCAAGGGTAGAGGACATATACCTCGTTGTCTGATGGGAGAAGTATCACAAACATGGTGATCATATTTTAAAAACACTGCATTGTTTTTCATATAAAAAGTCATCTCACAAAAAGTACTTGAAGTTTGAAAATATATTATGAATTTGTTAAAATAAAGATAAAGCTCAGTAATATCTAAGTGTTGAGGTAGATTTGTTTGAAAAGAAAGTCCCCCCAAAAACCCGCGAAGATGTTTATGAGCAACAAATGAAATGTGATCAATTCGTATCTGAGTATTTTCATTACATGTGGCTAATGATTTTTAGCAAGAACAACAGGAGGACTCTAAGCAAAACTCCACCCAAAGCAAAAAGTTATAAGAATTAAACATTTTTAAAAAATCAGTAATCTTTTTCTAGTAGAGTTTTAAGAACAAGTCATGGGCCAAGGAATTGTTAAGATGCTTGATCCTGAAGCCTTAACGACCTTGCCTCACGGAAAGACAGCACCTTCTTCTTCTTTATGAAAGACTTCTTAATTTAATCTCACCTTTTTCACAAAATTTATTCTAAACTTAGAGATTTTGTTTTAAATTGCTTTTAAATATAAAAGGTAACAAAAGCTGTTTAATAATAATATGAAAGAACTTATCAATTTTTCTTGATTCTAAAAAATATACATTTGGTATTACACTATAGTATTATCTACAGTCATCACAAAAATGAAAATTAGAAATTTTAGTACATTTAATCAAATAGTTGACATTTTATGCAAATGATTTAAGATATGGGATTTAAATGGAAATAAATGGCTGCAGTTAAAATATGCTGTAATTTAAAACATTCGTTTCTTATGAAGTGTTTCTAAGAGGACCAAGCCCTGGAAACCTGGAAATTATGTGCATCTGTAGGGAAATTTTCATCAGAAGTTCCTAACTGTGGTTTAAGGTCGCAATATCGGATGCATTTTTCAATTGCCTATATCCTTAAATTAAGTTGTATGTTATATATTGGCTTTGTGAAAGTTCAATGCATATAGCATTAAGGCAGTGTCTCTAAGAAACTGGAGTCCTAAACTAGGTTCATCTCCAAGTGAAACGAGGATAGAAATAATCTAATCTCTTTTCAGACCAAACATCAAGAGGTGGAATTTGTTTAATATATCTTTGCTAGTCACATGAAATCTAAGTTACTATGGATTTTTTGATTCCTCAGTGGAAATATTAAAGTTTTGGCTGATACTGTGTTAAGATGCTACCTGGGATACTCTCATGGCATCCATACACAAGTCTATAAGCTGATATATTAACGTGGCAAGGGAATGTTAGATGTGAAACAAGTGTGTTCCCATATTATCAGAAATTAAATCATAGGAGACAGAATTGGTTTATTCAATCAGGAACCAAATATAGATATACTTAAAATTAGGTACTAAGTCATCGTAGGTGGATCAGATAGTGATGAAATGAAACTATTGTGCAAAATTTTGAAGACAGAGCTGGTGGTGTCTTATTTTTTAAATTTAGTTTAATTTTGAACCATCTCAATATGGAGAAGATTCTTCCTTCCTAGTGTTTTTTCTATGTAAGAAGCCTCCACACTCTGTGAATTTACCAGTAGCAATTGTTGGAATGCCAAGAACCTCAGACTGAAAACCAGCAAAATGTCCTAACACTATAGATGAGATAAGCACTTGCAGCTGTGGAGAGTGAGAAATTACAAGTGTTTCCAGATCAGTGATTCTCAAAGTGTTGTCCCTGGACCAGTGGCAGTAGCATCAGGGAATTTATGAGAAATACAAATTACCAGCCACACCTCAAATTTACTGAATCAGAAATTCAGGGAATGAGGCCCAGCTATCTGTTTGTTTTAAACAAAACTTCCTGGTAATTCTGATGCACAATAAAGTGTGAGAACCACTGTTCTAGAACAAAACAGCTTGCCTGCAAATTCATAGCACAATGCAATAAAAACAAAAAGAATGGCAAAAAATTGAACTCAGTAATTATATTTTTGCATTAATGTTGAATTGCTATTTTGGAATGGTTTTCTTATATTCTCAGCAAAGTAAAAAACTTACAATGTTTATTTTGCTAGGATTCAAGATGTTCGGTATAAGAGAAAAGGAACTATAATTATTGTAACAAAAATTCAAGTGATGACACAGGCTATTAGAATTCAATTAGAAAAATAAGAAGCAAATCGTAACTTTACAAAGGAAATTCAGAATGCATCCTTTTAAACTTTTCCCAAATAACCCATCCAGGAGAAGTGTGCCCCACCCTCATTATTCAAGGCAGCACTAAGACTCTTGTCTCCAATACTCTTCACCCATTTTGAGAAACCACAGTTCCTTGGAAAAGTAGCTGATTTGATGTCTGGGTTGAAAGGGAAAAAGTGACTCTATCAAGTTCTGAGCAAAAATATTTCACAAATAATGCAGTCATATAGACATGATGATATAAAGCCTAATTTGAAGGAAGCTTCTACAGACCAAGTTGAGGCAATCGGGAATCCAAAGAATACTAACATTGATGATATACAATAAATCTGAAAAGCAATAAAGCCATAATGATACACCAAAGGAGAAAATACTGGCATAAAGGTTTCTAAGTGAAGGTGAACACAAGATGAATGTAATCTTTTTGGTCTTGCCATTCAAAATACCTAATTTATTGTGTCAATAAAAAAATACAGAAACTAGTAAATGTAAATATCCACTTAGAAAGCATCTTTTTTGTTCTTACTCTTTGTAAATATTAGTAGAATTATCCTATAAATTGTGACCACCAATCAGATAAAGGCATATGGAAATAATACTAGATATCTTCTAAGCATTGCATCGTCTGTCTTCTACCAAGTTTAAGTATCTAGAATTAAAGAAAGAGCAATATTTACATGTATGAGTATATAACATCTCGGGTGGGAGCTGAGACTTTTTACTAGTAGGTAGAATAATTAGATAATCTACTTAACTTGAATTTAGAGAAGGGAACAGTTTCCTCTTGAAATTATAAAATTAGAATAATAACCATAAAATAACCTCAAGATCAAAGTATCTGTTAGTAGATAATGACATTTAAACAAAGGGTCATAAGAAGCCTGAGGTCTTTCCCTTCGTGCTAATCAAAGATGTGGAGAATGTTGGTTAAAAGACTGGGAAGTCAGCCCTTGATGATCTTAATGCTTTCTCAGCTCTTCTTTTGAGCAACTGTCTCTACACCTTGTGGTTCTTTTAAAAAGCTCACTGTTACTCCAAATTACTTTTCAGGCCAAATGTGAGGTTCCAGGCCAAAACAGGACTCCACAAAAATCCAGCTGGGCCATGCAAAGTGGCTGAGGAGAAAGAGCTGCTTCACACTCAGACGGACTTTTGCCTTGTGGATTTTCTTATTGGCCCTTGTGGGATACACATGGCTCTCGTTGCAAGTGAGCGCTGCACTATGATGCAGAAATCCACAAACAAGCCATGACCACATCAAAATGCCACCAAAGCAAGATGAGCCTGACTCTTCTGTAAATAGAAGACACTACTCAAAATTCCACATATCTAGAACAAAATCTCAAATTTGTACTCCAATAGGCAGCTTTATCCTAGAGGAGAAAATGAGAGTTACCCTGCCATGCCCACAACTGACTTAGTGAAGACCACAGATGAATCCTGAACAACTATGTGGGAGCAGAAAAATAGCCCTAGGACTCTTGGTTTGAAATGGAAAATCACTAATTCTAAGACTCCCAGGCCTTTATTTTGTTTACAAATTATGTATAGATTCTTTGTCATATCGCGACATATTTCTGGATAAATGGTATGTTTCTCTTTTTAAAAAAATGTATATCTGCATCTCCCTTCAGATATATAATCTATGTATTTTCTTTAATTTATTTGTTTTCAAATTGTAAAATTAAAAATCTTTTCTAATAGTGTATTTAATTTCTTTACTATTTTTCCAAATATGTTCTTGACAGGTTTTCAAATGTATATTATAAGCCCTTTGAAGTTTATTTACTAATTAATACAAGAACTGTGGTCTCCTCTCAAAACTATAACTGGAAAAATGAGAGGGAAGGTATCTCCTGTTGTACGCAGTATTAATAAAAATAATTTTTATTTCCTGAAAAATTTAAAGAAGTAATTTTAAAAATGCAAAAGTAATAAGCCAGTTGCCATAAAATATTTTTGAGATTGTCTTTTTTTCACGACTTAAAAATTTTTTTACATTTCACTTACATGTTAGTAACTAAGCTTATCAATTTACACACACACAGAAACACACACACAGGTGTCTGCTAAGAATTGTATCAAAACTGTAGATAAATTTGAAGAAAATCTACACATGTTATAGTTCTCAATTTCTTTAGATCATCTATGGTTTATTTTTGGTGATCGTGGGAAACACACATATATATGTATACATATAAACATATATATCCTATATTTATTATATATCTATATCTGATCTATCTAGACTTATATATGCATGTATAATTATAAATGATATTTGTATTTCATTTTTAAGTTGTTAAACAGAAATGCAATTGACTTTTATCTATTAACTTTGTATCCAGTGAACATCATACATTTACTTGTCTAATCAAATATATTTAGTACTTTTTTGTATTCAATAGATACAGGCAAATATAGTGTGAGTGACAATAGTTTTATTTCTCATTTTCCAGTTCTACTGACATTTTTTCTCATATTGCACTGACCAACCCTTTCAGAAGAATGTTGATTAGTCATAATCTTCTATTGCCTTAGTCCTGATGTCTCTATATGTATTTATCATCTGAATAGGAAAGTTCTCTTCTATTTCTAGTTTGCTTAAGGTTTTTTTAAAATAATGATTAGACATTAATTTTATTAAATTGGTTTTACAACTAAAAACAGCCACATTTACTAGTTTCCTATTTCTGCTGGGTTAGCTTCAATAAATTGTTGAATTGGTCAATTTTATCTAAATTTTCAACTAATAGTATGAAATTATTCATAATAGCTTCTTATTCTAATGTATGTTAGATTTTTTAGTAACAAGATTGACTTTTTAAAATGTTGACAGTGCATGATGATTTTTCTCTTTTAATCAGTCTTACTAGAAAATTATTGATCTTATTACTTGTTTCAGCAAATCGACTTCTGGCTTTGTTGATTTCCTTCATTATGTATTTATTTGCCTAATGCTATGATTTTTATTTGGTTTGCCTCTCCCAAAACTCATGTTGAAATTTAATCTCCAGTGTGGCAGCACTTGGAGATAGACCCTAGAGGGAGGTGTTTGGGTCATGGGGGCAAATCCCTCATAAATATATTAGTGCTCTCCTGAGAGGGTTAGCTCTTGCTGTAGTTGAAACAGACTGGTTCCAGAGACAGCAGATTGTTGACCAGAGTTTGGCTTTCTTGATTTCTCTCTCCTGCTTCCTCTTTCACCATTTGATCTCTGCACATGTCCACTCCCCTTCCACTTTCTGCCGTAAGTTGAAGATGAATGAAGCCCTTACCAGACACAGTTGCCCAAAATTGAACTTAAAAAAAATTTAGAGCTGTGGAGTACATGTGAGGGTTTATTACACAAGTAAATTGTGCACAAGTGGGGTTTGGGCTTCTAGTGTACCCTCTCTCACTGGTAGTAAACCTGGTACTCAGTGTCTGGTGTGGGCTCTTACCCCTCTTTCCTCTCTCCTTCCTACAACAGTATCCAAGGTCTGTTGTTCCCAGCTGTGCTCATGGGTCCAGTGTTTAGGGCCTGTATATGAGGGACAGCATAAGGTATTCAGTTTTTTATTTCTGTGACACTTCTTTTAGAATGATGTCCTCCAGCTGCATCCATGTTCCTGCAACGGGCATGATTTTATTCCAAATGGTTGCGTAGCATTCCGTTGTGCATATATACCATATTCTCCTTATCCAGTCCACTTTTGATGGGCATCTGTGTTGGTTCCATATTTTTGCTACTGTGAATAGTGCTGCAATGAACATACATGTACAGGTGTCTTTTTGGTAGAGAGATTTATGTTCCTCTGCGTACATTCCCAGAAATGGGATTACTAGATCATATGATATGGTAGCCAAATTTTTTGTTCTTTGAGAAAATGCCTCACTGCTTTCCACAAAGGTTTAATTAGCTTACATTCCCATCCAAGTGTAGAAGTGTTCCCTTTTCTTTGCTAGCAACTTGTTGTTTTTTGACTTGTTAAAGAAAGCAGTCCTTACCAGTGTTAGATGGTATCTCATTGTAGTTTTGTTTTGCATTTCTTTGATTATTAGTGAAACTGAGCACTTTTTTTCCTATGTTTATCGGTTGCTTGAATGTCTTTTTTTGAGAAGTATTTGTTCATTTCCTTGGCCCACTTTTCAATGAGGTGTTTTGGTTTTTTCCCTGTTGATTCCTTTGAGTTCCTTGTAGAGCCTGGATATCAGGCCTTTGTTGGATGCATAGCTTGCAAACAGTTTTCAACCTTCCATGGGATGTCCTTTTACTCCCTTGGTGGTTTCTTTTGTTGTGCAAAAGACCTGCCCTTGAGGTTAGTGAAGGTGGCTAGGAAGGGATTCTTTCCTGGGCTGGGATCTGGGTGCCCAGCACTGCCTATAGGAAATGCATTACTTGTTTCAGCCAATCGACTTCTGGCTTTGTTGATTTCCTGCATTGTGTATTTATTTGCCTAATGCTATGATTTTTATTTGGTTTGCCTCTGCCAAAACTCATGTTGAAATTTAATCTCCAATGTGGCAGCACTTGGAGATAGACCCTAGAGGGAGGTGTCTGCTTGTAGGCATTCAGAGCTCAGATGGCTTTCCAGATCCGCGTGGGCTCTGGCAGCACGCAGCTGTGCCATACCCAGGCCATTTATTATATGGGACTGGAGTCCAGTGAGGATCAGGAAGACCCCCACATTCTATGACAGGAGAGAGCTCTGAGTACCTAACTTCCCGTACTCATCATCCCACAGGCTGCTCTCTTTTTCTGACATGAACCAGGTGGGAAGGGGTTTCCTGGCTCTAAAATAGGTTGCTTATTCTCTCTCCTCCCTACTCTCTGTGTGTCCCAGTGGTATTCTGTGGATTGTGGGGTGCATCCTTCTCCTCAACCGGCTTCCACCAAGGGGGATCTCCAACTCCCGGGGCTCTCTTCCTTAATTTGCTTCGTGAGAAAAGCACCAGTTGACTGCTTCTAGGAGGCCATCTTGAATCTCCCTCAATCTTGAATTTTTTTTTTTTTTTTTGAGTTGGAGTCTCACTCAGTCACCCAGACTGGCCACCACAGCCTCGACCTTCTGGGCTCGGGCGATCCTTCCACCTCAGCCTTCCAAGTAGCTGGAACTACAGGCCTGTGCTACCACGCCCGGCTAATTTTTTGATTTATGGTAGAGATGCGGTCTCGCCAAGTTGCCCAGGTGGGTCTCGAACACGCGGGCTCAGGCAATTCACTCACCTAAGCCTCCCAAAGCACGGTATTACAGGCTGAGCCACCGAGCCTGGCTATCTTGAACTTTTTATCCACTTACTTTTTGAATTGCTCGGTTATTCTATTGTGGTAACACTGAATAGACTCAGACATCCTGCATTCATTTCTACTTATTTTTTTCCTGTTACTTTAGGCTAATTTGACATTACTCTTTTAATGTCTGCAAAACACATACCTACACTATATATTGCTTATGTTTTAAAAAAATAATATATGCATATCTCGTCCTAAAAGTCTACTCCCAACTACAATGTAGCCTCATCCCATGATATTTTGAGATAGAAATACAGGAATTAAGCAGGAAAGCTGGCCTCAAGGGTCTTATCTTAAGTAAGCAACTGCATGCCATCTCTGCTTCTTTAAGTACATTTTAAGTAAGCAGCTACATGCCATTTTCCTTAGCTGCAGTCTCTGCTTCTGTAAACACCTTTATTACACCTCATATGGAAATGTTCATAAAAATGTCTGCTTCAATGCTTGTTGTAGAAGTAACCATTCCTGGTCCTAAATTTCAAATTGTAAATCCACCAATGGCAAACCCATATATGTTGTAACCAAAACGCTCTATAAAAACAGCTTGAAACTGAGGGTCGGGGCTCAGGTTTTGGAAAGCTACTCCACCTGAGACTTCTGGAATAAACACCTTCGATTCTCCTCATTTTCCAGTGCCTGTTCTGAGTGTATTCATTCCTGTTCCCGGTGAGTTGCTGTTACAATTTTAAGCTTTATTTACATTTATTTATGCGTTTATTCAATTCAAAATGTCTTCTAATTTTTATTGGCAATTGTTAACTTAGAAGTGTTTTTGCATACTTTCAAAACTGAAAAAGTTATCCTTTTGATTTTAATTTTAAGTTTAATTTTATATAATCAGAATACAATTTTATGATTTCAGTTCCACAAGCATTTGAAAGTATTCTCTAGTTGTTGGGTGTAGTGTTCTGTAAATGTCAAATAAGTCATTTTTAAATTTCATTTTTAATCTTCAATATCCTTTTTTTTAATTTGATTTTATCAGTGACTTGTTCTATCAGAGACTGAGAAGAGTATAATAAGGTTTCCTTAATGATTGAACATTTGTCTTTTCTGCTTTTTAAATTTGTCAATATTTGCTTTATACATTTTGAGTCTAGTTTGTTAAAGAAAAAATCATTCTATATAATTCTAATAAATTGAAACTTTAAAAATAACAAAATATCCCTCTTTTTTCTATCAACTTTCTCTATTAAATACCATCATTTTGATACTTTAATATTTAATTCTTTGATATTTATATTGAAAACTCAACTGTATTATTCTGATACTTGTCAGCCTTCTTTTGCTTAGTGTTTCCATGACATATCTCTTTACATTATTTTACTTCTAATTTCTTTATATTTATACATAAAACATATCTTTTTAAAGATGCAGGTATTTTTGTTTGTTCTCAATTTTTATGTGGTTTGAAAATTTCTGCTTTTAACTAGATATATTTTGTCCATGTAGGTATAATGTAATGTTTTTGTTTTTTGATTGACTTTTTTTTTTTAGTTGGAGTCTCACTCTGTCACCCAGACTGGAGTGCAGTGGCACACTCATGGCCACTCCAGCGTTGATCTGCTGGACTCTGGCAACTCTTCTGCCTCAGCCTTTCAAGTAGCCAGAACTACAGACATGTGCTACCACCCCCAGCTAGTTTTTGATTTATTGTAGAGATGAGGTCTCGCCAAGTTGCCCAGGTGGACTCAAGCAATCCACTTGCCTTGGCCTCCCAAAGTGCTGGGATTATAGGCTGAGCCACTGAGCCTGACCAACTTAATTTTTTAAAACAATGTTATATTAACAGACATATTATAAGACAGTACACAGGGATTGCATGCACCTCACACCCAGTTTCCCATATCATCAACATCCTACATTGATATAACTTGGTACATTAAACAAATATTGACACATTATTATAAACTAAATGTTTTAATTTATTCAGATGATTTTAGCTTTTACTTCATGTATTTTTCTCTTCCAGTATCTCTTTCCAGATACCAAATCATATTTACTTATTATGTCTTTTTAACATTCTCTTGGAGGTTGGAATTCAGTTTTGTGAAGTCTGGTTTGTTGTACTAGGGTGTAGCCAGTTAGAATTCCAGCTAAAAGGCATTTTCTTAAGAAAATAAAAAATAAAAACCTGAGCTGTGTTCCAGCACCCTGCCATGGCATCATCAGAATAATGAAAACTCGTCTCTGCTTGTCAGCCTATCAGTTGCTCTTGAGACAGGAAAAATCCACTGAGGTGAAAAGTAGTACGAGCTATTGTAGTCCCTCTGTGGACTCTGGGCCTCCAAGTGCTTGCTACTTTAATAGCTCTCTGACATCTTTAGTAGATTTTCTTTAAAAAAAATATATTTTCCCAACATTCCTTTGTTTTACAACGAGAATATTATGTACACAAAACTATTTCTCCTTGACCACAGTGGGTGGGTGAAGGTAATAAAAAATCATTTGCTCTGTATTTCAAACTAGCTTTCCAGAAACATAATATACTGATATGCATTTTTGCCAAAAGTTTATAACAGCATCTATGTCTTCAAACTCCACAGCATTATCTATAAGTAGTAATTTTGAATCTTAAAAAAAAACAGTATTCATTCCATTATTAGTTTATACAACACAAATTTTTGAGGTCTTTCTGTATAGCAGACATTCTTTTTCCTTTTTAACTTTCCAGAGCCTTACAGACTCTGGAAAATCATTTCTCATCCTTCTTTCCAGAAACCTACAAGCTGTTAAGAAGAAACTTTCTCAGAAAAAAAAGGGTTATGTTTGCAATATTTCCCTATAAGAATGGATGGTATGTTACATCACAAAACTGAAGAGTCATCCTGGGGGCCTTAGTTAAATTGAATCTATTTGCTTTGCTTAAAGTTGAAGTTCTATTGGCAGCTTTAACCTTTAAATGAAAGGTTTTCTAAAAAAGAAAGAAAGAAAAAAAACCAAACCAAAGCAATAACAACAAGCATGCAAATATACGAGGGGAGCCCCCACACCCCCACTAAACCCAGAATTATAATGTCTTTTAGGGGGCAGGCACCTCTGCTAGGTGAATGTTCTCGGACCCCATTAGCATCAGTGTACCAAGTAGCATTGTTGTGAGAGTCTGCATTCAGCTTCAGTAAATTTTTTTTTTGTATTGAGATTCTTTCAATGAATTTGCCCATTTTATGATGGGTGATTTACACAATCTGCCCACACTGCACCGGGTGTTCTTTAGATTTTGACCATAAAAGGCATGGTCCTCCGCGACCTGCTCTCGCTATTCACCTATCTTACCCTGAGCACTTATTTTTGTTTTTTTCCTCTAAGGGAAACATTTTTTGGATGTGGAACGTGGTTAGGAGTAAGGGCGGGGTAGGGGGTGGGAGGGTGGACAGCAGAAGCACTAAAGGGCATCAAAATTGCCAAGTTCAAAAACTGTTTTGAGCAGTGGAAAAGGTGTCTCCATGGTTGTGTTGCATCAAACGGAGAGTACTTTGAAGGTGACTGAAGTTTAAATATGTGAGAATAAACACACACAATTTTATAAATAAATCCGTTTTTTGTGGGTCTCCTCTCATAAAAGAGAAGGAGGGAGACTATTTAAATTCTTCTCTATGTTTTGAATTGCCTCATTATGTATGCATAACTTGGTGATCCACGTTACTTATTATTTTTTTAAGAGGGCTGTAATGGACATTAATTTAACCAGTTTTATTAAGCAAGGTTATAACAAGACATAGACTATTAGGTCTTAATATCCTCTTATCTGCACTCAACCCATAAATCACTTATCACACATCACTTAAAGTAAGATATGGTAATTTAAAATTATTGATCGATTACGTCTGTGTGCTAGACAATGTTCTAAGTGCTTTTATCAGTAATAGCAATGGAAACAACAATAATAAAAAGAAAAACAATGTTATCAGCCACTGTCTATTTCTCATATAACACATGAAAGGCTCACATAGTACTTTACAATCATAGTTTGTTAATCTTCATATCAGTTGTGAGTGAGGTATTTACACTTTCTGGTTAGTTTTCACTGATAAGGCAATTGTTACTTAGAGGAACTTTGAATATCAATTGAAGCACCATTATACTTCAAAGTCTGATAGATATAAATGCAAATACCAAGTTATAACTAATTTAATTAAACAATAAATAAAACTGTATGTTTATTACATGGTAAAATTTACTAGGCATTTTTACCTTAGAAACTGGGTTTTAATTAGGCAGAGCTAAATAAATGACTAGTTCCCAATGATAGAGGGAGTTTGTTCTTCTCAGCATGTCATAGACAAGAAATTTGATCTTTTTCTTCTGTAGTAAATGTTTCTCTCTTATAGGCAGATCTCATTTGTACACACACACACACACACATACACACACACACACACACACATATATATTTACTTAATATGCCAACTGGTATGTGGAAAAACCTTTGTATATAAATCATTTATATTTCTTGATTATCTTTGTTCTATAACTGGGGATTCTATCCTAGGATTTCATTAAATCATGAGTCATTGAGAATAAATTTAAAATATTCATGAGGTAAAAATATAGTGCTTTTTAGAAACACTTTATTACAAAATTATATTTTGTTTCTTAAAAAATGTTTTAACGTAAATATTAAGTAATTCAGTAGGAAATAGCAATTGTGTTCCCTTTATAGATGAGAAAACTAAGGCACGCTGGACTAGGTAACTTGCTAACTTGCTACATTTAAAGGTAAGCCTTTAAATAAAATACATTTTATTCAAAATGATATTGCTTCTGTTACAATTAATGTGTCATGTGTGAATTTACAGGGAAGAGATAAAAGAGTGAAGGAAAGTTCCATTTTATGTGACTTTGTTGAAATTTGCATAAAGTGAATTTGAGTTAATGAAATTTATTTCTAAGCTATTAATAAAAACTCCACTGACAAAAAGCACTTGAATTACACTCTCTTCTGGTCAATTTCAATCTCAGGCATTATCACTAGGTGGCAGTTACTTGAGGGGAGCTCTGAAGTATTGTTTTCAGTGTTCGATTTGATACTAATATTTATTTTGGCTACACAGCTTTTACAAAACATAGAAATAATTCCAGGACTGTTTATCATGTTTAGATTAACCATGTAAGATTTCTGAATGCAAATATTTATAATTCTTTTTTTTTCCCTTTGTGTTTATAAATTGGTTTTCTTTTATTGTATTACTTGTGTTCACATACGTGAAATACAGCACATTTTGCTTTTCAAAAGTATAGTTTTTCCAGTCAGCTAAAGTATCACTGGCAGAGTGTCAGAAAGACCTAGCACCCATACATCTCTGATCCTGTCATATCCTGTCCTTAACTCTTTAATGACTTTCCTTCCACTAGATAGTATTTAAATTCATTCCCGTGGCATATCTTCTGGTTTCTCGTCCCAGCTTCATGTTCTGTGACTTTCTCCCTCAAAAGTCACACCCTAGCAAAGCTGGATAACCGGCACTTTCCAGAATAGGACTTGCTCTCTTGTTCTTCTTGTGTTGCAGGTGCTTCTCTCACTGCAATGTTAGTGCTCATCTCTCCAGCTTTCTTTCATTAGTCTCCATTAAGAACTGCACTAGATCATGTCTAACTGTTGTAATGCTTTTAAACTTTAGGTCTCCTTAGATTGTACGTTTCTATTCATTCATTTATTCAACAGTCATTTAGCAGTCACTGAATGTCAATTATTTTACTTAGGACTGGAGGGTCCTGGGGTTCTGAGGCTAAACTGATGAATTAGAGATTTACTTCCCGCTGACAAGGAACCCCAGTCTGATGAAGACACAAACAATCAGTGTTTTAAGTGTGGTGATGCAAGGGTCTTTGGGTAGTTAATCTTCTGCTTTATGTTGATCATTTTTTATATAAAGTTATATAAACTTGTTCAGTTGGTGGTGTGGTTTCTGTCTCTTTTCACTCACTGGTGTGACTTCTGTTTCCTTACTGGATCCTGACCAATGGAACGGGGGAGCACAGGAGCTTTGGAAGCACATACAGAACCTTTAACAAAATGCCTGATAGAGAATGAGGTTTCACAAAAGTTTCTTAATGGTGATAGCCCTTGGTCAGTAGAAATCATGATGATTGGCAATCATTAATTATTAATGAATAAATTAGATAAATAATGTTAATATTATTTTTCCACGTACAAAAGTCCTATAAAATAGGAGGAGAAGTAAACATTATTATCACTTAACAAACAAGGGTATGGATGCCAAATTAGTCAGATCAACTTACCATGGTCATTTAATAATCATATGGCATTTCTTGGATCAGCACATAATTAATGCCTAAGCAAGGGCTTCTTCCAATTTTTTAAAAGTGTTTCACTAAGTTATATATATATACAATTTATATATATATATTATACATTTATATATTATAAGATAAATTTATTTATATCATGTTATGTCATGTTGATATTATATAATATTATTATATTTATATTCTAAATTTAAATTATATTATACATTTATATATTATATAATATGCGTACTTTTTATGTATAATATATAGGTACCAAAACATGGTATACACTTTTCCTTCATTTTTTAAAGTGCACGCAAAAATATTTTGGCTCTTTAAAAGTCTGTTCTGAAATGTTTCTTCCACTTGACAGTAGTGAGTGTGTACCCAAGGATAGTGTACCAGAGCCATTTTCTATACCCTCAGATCCAATTTTACCCCACTCCTTTTCTGCTTCATAGGGGAGGGGATTCTGAAGGCAGCAGGCTGCATTTTTGTCTTCCATGCCAGCTGGCTTCCAGATGGGTTTATCTAATGGTAGGCACTAGTGGAGATTACTAATTGAAAAGAGGAGCCAGGACACTTCTCAGCCATCCTGTCTGTTTCAAGCAGCATCCTGGTAGCAGCTGATCCTGTCTGTGACTCCTCCTTCTGCCAGATAGGCTTGTCAGTGTCCTGTGGTTTGCCAGGGAATCCTCAATGAACCGTGGACCCTGAGGATACAGCCACCTCCATTTGACTTTCTTCACCCTGTGGCTTGGTGACTTTTTACTGTTGCTTATCTCTGGATTAATTCACATTAGTTTCTTCATTATCTGTGCAACCTAAATTCTCTCTGCTAAAAATTATTGAAGATACCTGTTTTCCTTGTGTGATGATCATTCATCCAAACAGGCTAGGAATACCAGACACTCTTCAAGCCTGGGTTAAATATTCAAATGCATTCTTACTTGGCAAGTGACAAATGAGTGAACTGAGCAAGTATAGAACAATATCTCTGACAGAAGAAAGACAGTAAGCTGAGTTTAGTGATAAATGGCACCTGCTGTTCACTATTGCGGTTGGAAACAACAGAGTCAGGCGGGCAGAGATGGGGGCACTTGCTGCCGTGTGCGTGGGTCATGCAGATGTCCCCTACTCCAAATGGGGCTCACTCTCACCTGCGTCTGCATTCTGGGCATTCTTGGAAATATATGATCTAGGGCTCAACCCCAGATATGTTGAATATGAATCTGCATTTGAACCGGTTTCCCAGGAAACTGACAGGTACTTCAAATTTGGAGAAAATGCTGTTCTGGAAGATCTCCTGCGGTGTATCTCGGCTCCAGCCGTTGCTGCTATATAGAAAAGTGCTCACCGCATAGTCACATCTACCTTTTTTTCCAGGAGAACTTGGAAATAAACAGAAAACTATACATGGCATCCTTTGATTTTCAAATATTGGGCTTGTTTTTTATGGGTATATAAGCCAAATAAACGCACCTTTGTGCTTAGGAGAACCAGTATGTTCGGTTGGCTCCATACCCTTAAAGAAACAAAAAGGCATGGAGTTTGGATCACGTCTTATTAAAGCTTTCCTCTGCCTTACTTGGTTTTCTCCTTTATGGATGGCGAAGTTATGGCTCAGAGTAGAAATAGTAGCTCGAAGACACACAGCTTGTAAGAAGCAGAGAAGGGCCTTCATCAAACTCCAAATGCCTCCCTCTCTTCCTATAGATTTGCTTTTGGAATCCATGAGTCAGTGCCTTGGTAACTGGGCATCTACCTGGGTTACTAAAATCCTGGGATTCCCCCAGCTGTATCATCAGCAAATGGAGCAATGGTTAAGTGTGGAAACTTCCTCGCCATTCACAAAGTAGACGTTTAATTACCAGAAGCTTCTGTGTTCCCACAGCAGGATACATAAAATGAGGTAAAGCGTAATTGTGGCAGTGTGTCTGGTTGGGAAATTAAAACTCCAGCAAGGAAGGGCGTGTGGGGAGCCAGATGGTATGGAGCATAAGGTGGATGCCATGAGCCATTTCCCACTTGGGCGGCTCTCCTTGGGAGCTGATTTGTTCGAGGTTAGGCTGCCCCAGGGCCGGGCCCCCAGCTCTCCGTCTGGGGACTGTCTGTGCCTGTTTTAACAAACATCCCCCTGTAGCTGATTTCTTCCAAAGAGACTGAGACATTTTGCCGGTGGTTAGAGAGCAAAACTGCCAAATTTCAGCACCTCCTGAAAGGCCTACAGACAAGGAAGTTCTGGAAAACAATAATTCTGGGTTTTCCAACCTATGTGACGTGACATATTTAAGAACCCATCTGGGCCCTGGAGGAATGTTCAGAGTAAAGAGAGTGCGCTACCACATGCCCTGTGTTTGTGATTTTGGAGTGCTGAACTTGCTTTTTCTATACCAGATTCTTTTCTTCGAACTTTCTGGACATTACATGAAAATGTGAAAGAATGAAGAAGAGGGCACGTGGGCAGAGGATCATGGCACGTAGACAGAGCGTCATGGCACATGGGAAGAGGAGTGCACCTCATCAAGCAGTTTCCAACTGCAACTTCCCTCTAAGAGCATTGTCACACTTCCTTGGAACCGAACAACAATTTAGCATATAACTCCGAGATGTTCCTGTTCTAAAGTTGGCCTCATCTTCTCATTTTGTTTCCATCCTCATTTATTTATGTATTTATTTTTTTCAGTAAGTATTTATTAACTACTGTATGTCAGTCACTATCCTAAATGCTGCAAATAGAGCAGTCAATAAGGTATATGATTAACATGTAAACATATCAGTCGATTTTGGAAAATGGGAAATTTGGGGCAGGCATATGCACATGTACTCATACACACATATGAAACACACACACACACACACACACAGTCTCTCTCTCTCCCTTCCACCCTCTCTCTCTCTCTTTCTCTCTCTCTTTCTTCCTTCAGGATCCTGGAATAGAGAAGCATGGCAGAAGCATCACCACTTTAGTTAGCATGACCAAGTGAGGCCTCTCTGGAAAGGAGGCGGCTGAGACCGCAATCATGAGAAAGCCAGACATAAAAAATTGCAAAGATATGGAGGGGGGAAAATGATGCATGGAGAGAGAAGACCCTGATAAAGTATACAGAAGTGGGAATAATCTTATGTGTACAAGAATAGAGGAAATGTGCTGAGGAATGGGGAAGAAAAACAGAAGATGAAATTGGAGAGGGCGCTGGGGCTGTATCCTGTAGAACTGTATAGCTTAAAGCAGAGATTTTGGCTTATTGTAGTGAAAGTGCACTCAAAACCTTAATTCATAATCTAATTTGTGCTTTAGGAAAGATCATTCAGGTTGTAGAGCAGGGGGTGCGCTACTTGCAGACAAAAATGGAGTTAGGAATAGCAGGTTGGAAGCCATCTCAGAAGTCTAGGTGGGAAATCACGATGACTTTGTTAGGCTCAGAGTAGCAAGATTGATGGAAAGTATCTGGGATCTATTTTGGAGGAAGCGCCACTCTGGTCAGTCCCTTCTTTACCTATGCCAACCTTGTTTATTGATTTTGCTCTAATTCCAGTAGGTGTTGAATAGTATGATTCCTTCTCATGCGAGTGTAGATCCCAATGATTCAAACAAAATCACAAAGGGAGATATTTGGTATATAAGAACATTGACTATTCGAGCCTCAATAAGTGTTCTGAAAGTGTGCATTTGTTTAAAGCCATTGTGTGTATGGCAAGGAGCAGAGACCTCAGGGACTCTGGCTGGAGGAATGTGACCGTGACACTGGACAAGAGCTTACATCAAATATGCAAAGAAAGTGGCAGTATTCGTTTTATGGGATCACTGTAAAAAGTACCATAGGTGGGATGGCTTCAAGCAACAGAATTTTATTGTCCCACTAGAAGTCTGAGATCAAAGTTTCAGCAGGGTTTACTTCTTCTTAGGATTGTGGGAAACATCTGTTTTAAGCCTCTCTCTTATCTACAAGATGTTTGCTAGCAATCTTCGGCATTCTTTGGCTTGTAGCAGCATTATCTCAATCTCTGCCTTCATGTTCACCTGGCATTCTCTCTTTGTGTGTCTGTCTCTAAGCTTTTCTTTTTTCTCTTTATATGAACACCAGTCATGTTGGATTATGGCCCACTGTAATGACTGCATCTTTCCTTGACCATATCTATAAAGACTATTGCCAAATGAGGTCACATTCTGAGACATTATTGAAGAGTTTAACATATCTTTTAGTGAGAACACTATTCAATGCATAACAAAGACATTGGCAGAAGTTGATGAGAGGTAAATTTTGTTTCAATCCAGGGATAAATTTTTCAACAGTCAGTGTTTGGCAGTCACGTGAAAGTCTGCCTTCCATGGTAGTGAGTTCCCAGTGCCTGGAGGTTTTCTAGAGGATGTTGAAGGATACTCAGTGGGAATGACTACACTGCATTAAATAATTGGTTGAAATGAGCTCTATATCTCTAGATTAAGGCTTTCTAAAATCTCATGAGATTACTGTATGGATAACTTTGAAAGCATTATGCTAAGTGAAAGGAGCCAGAAACAAAAGACTACATTATGATGTGATTCTAGTTAAATAAAATTTCATAAATAAACAAATTCATAGAGAATGAAAGTAGATTAGCGATTTCCAGGCACTAAAGGGCAAAAAGATGGAGAGTGATTGCTAATTGGGTATGGGGATTCTTTGGGGGATGATGAAATGTTCTAGAAATAAATAGAAATAAAGGTTGAACAACTTTGTAACTATGCAAAAAAAGCATTGCATTGTATACATTAAAATGTTGAATTTTAAGGTATGGGTTTATATCGCAATAAAACATATTTCATGAAGTGGGCATTATTGTCTCTATTTGATAGATGACAAATTTGTATTTAGAAATATTAAAAACTGTAGCCATTCTCAGATGGCTAATTGCCGAGTTAAAATTTATGTTTACCTTTATGCTTTTCTATTTACAAAAATAAGTTTCCTAGGGATTGCCAGTCTGGCATTTGATCTCTTGGTAGAAAATTCTTGCTGGTGATAAATGTCTGTTTCCTTGAGGACATTTTATAATCCAATCTGTTTAGCTATTTAAGCTATCCCTAGGCATGAAATATTGGTATGAAATTTTCATGATTAGAGAGAAGCAGGGAAAATATTCTCTTCTCTAGTCTAGTTTTATCTTTCTCTACAAAAGAAATAAGACCTGTGGTGAGAAAAGTTTGGCTACTAGCTAAGATGAAATTTTCTAAAAATAGTGTGTGCATTTGTGTGTAAGAACATGTTTGCACATGTGTGGTATATCAAGGAGGGAGGTCAGCAATTTGGCCTTGTATCAGTTTTCTGTTAGTTTCCATAACAAATTACTGCTGGAGGGGGTACAACTCATTAACAAGGGTACCTACATAATGACCATTTGTATACTTGGCCCTGAATTGCACCCTACATTTTTAAAATTTTTAAAAAATAGTCATGTAAAGACACACATACATTTATCATCTCATGGTTCCCTTGGGTCAGCAGTCTGGGCCTGAGTTAACTTGGTCTTTGGATCAGGTGCTGAAATCAACATGGTGACCAGGGCTGCAATCTTATTTGAAGCTTTTAGTCCTGTTTCTTTCTTATTTGGGTTGTTGGAAGGATTCTGGTTTTGTGTGTGTGTGTGGGGGGGGGGGGGGTGTATGTGTTTACATGGTTTAAAAAGGCATCATCTGGAAGTCAAGGTTTGGAAATCATCCTGATTTTTTTTCTTGTACACTTTTAACAAAATATATCTTTGCATGTAGAGAAAGTAGAACTATTTTATCTTACTAAAAATGCAGATG
>CAUYQG010178225.1:96-42886 GCA_963574415.1 Tarsius wallacei | reverse complement strand
ACGGGATTACAGGCTGAGCCACCGAGCCCGGCTCATATTTTCTTATTAGTATGATCAGGCCATGTCTAGCCATGTTCTATTTTAGGCTGGCAGCTATGAGAAATTGAAAACAATTATTACAACTATATTCATTGTGTGAATAGAAAAGTAGTGTGATAAAAAAGATGAACACAGTAAGGAGAAAAGTGGACAATATTTAAAAAGGAATAAATAAGAGTTCCACTTCCAGAATGGCAGCATGAGGAGTTATGTGGACCTATTCCCCAGTAAAACAACTATCACTGGCAAAGACTATTTTTAAAAACTCTCAGAAAATGACTATAAGGGCATACAGCAAAGGAAGTAACATATATATTCAAGAAAATAAATAAATTCTCAGAAAAAAACGAGATAATCTGTAGCACTTGAGCCATGACCTGCCCCTTTCCCCCTCCTTCCAGCTCAGGGTGATTGAGGCTCCATTCTAGGTGAGTGTGGCTAAGACAACAGGGCTTCCTCTCCTCTCAGCTCCCAGCGAACGACAGGATACATTACTGGGAAGATCAAACTACCAACATTTGTCACCCTTTCCAACTCCAAGTTGCAATGACTAAATTTCTTGTAAATGTGACTGATAAATTATGATCTCCCTTTTGCTATCCAGCGACTCATTGGGTGGAGGCTCTACCCCAAGAGTGGCAGACCAAGAATACTGGGGATCGTGTTTGCCCTCATCCCTGCCTGCTTATAGGGTAGAGGTGCCACATCAAAAGAAGCAAACCAAGAAAAGCAGAGGATGCCACCTCAACCCAACACCCTGCTTGTAGAGTGTGGGTGTCACTTCTACCACCAGCTCCAGAAAAGCAACTAAAAATATCACTAATAAGCCAATAGTGGAAATAAAATAAGATCTTAAAAAAACTCAACAAGCTCCAGAGAAGGCAGAGAATGGGGGAAAAGAAACAAAGAATGGGTTGGGCAAAAAGAAAAGATGTAGCAAGATGGTAGATTTAAACTCAAATGTATAACTATTTACATTGAATGTGAATTGCCTGAATTCTCCAAATAAAAAGCAGAGATTTTCAAACTAGACAGAGTGAGACTCCAACTCAAAAAAAAAAAATTGTGGGGTACAATTCAGGGTTAGGTATACAAATGTTCATTGTGCAGGTACCCTTATTGCTGAAAAGAAAAAAACAAACAGCCCATTACACAGTGGGCTAAAGATATGACTAGACACTTCTCAAAAGAAGACATACAGGCAGCCAACAGACACATGAAAAAATGTCCAGCCTCACTAGTCATCAAGTAGATGCAAATTAAAACTACACTGCGATACCACCTAACTCCAGTCAGAATGGCCATCATCAATAACTCAAAAAATATCAGATGCTGCAGAGGATGTAGCAAGAAGGGACCACTAATATATTTATCTATGAATTTAACTCTACTAAAAATTTCATATAAGTAGAATCATATCAAATGTGACTTTTTGTGTCTGACTTCTTTCACTTAGCATGTTTTCAAAGTTCTTTCATGTTGTAGCATGTTTCCATACTTCACTTCTTTATTGCTGAACAGCACTTCATAGAACAGATATATCACACTTTGTTTAATCAATTATCAATTGATGAACATTTGTATATTTACACTTTTGTCTATTCGAAATAAAGGCTGTTAAAGTACATGTTTTTGTGTAAAAATATGTTTCCAAATTTCTTTGTATATACCTCAGAGTGGAATTGTTGGATTATATAATTCGAATTAACATTTTGAAGAAGCACCAAACTGTTTTCCAAAGTGATAACAAGATTTTGCATGTCTACCAGGAATGTATATTTCTCCACGTCCTGGTCAACATTTGTTATTGTCTACCTTTTCTTTTATGACCATACTAGTGTATGAGAAGTGGTATCCCATTGCGACTTTGATTTGCATTTCCTTTATGACTAATGATTTTGAGCATTTTTCCTGTGCTTTTTTGCCATTTGTGCATCTTTTTTGGTGAAATGTTTATTCAAACTCTTTGCTCATTTATAAATTGGGTGTCTCTTTTTGTTGAGGTGTGCAAAGTTCTTTATATATGCCTGATACAAGATCTTTGTCAGACGTATGAAATATTGGATAAAGATTGCACATGATTAATGCCATGCTTTAGGACGTCTTACAATTTTATTTATAGTATCCTTTGATCTACAAAAAATATTAATTTTGATGAAGTCCAACGTATCTGTTTGTTTTTCTTATTACTTGTGCTTTAGGTGTCATATCTAAAGCAGTATTGCTTAATACCAGGTCATAAATATTTACATTTATGTTTTATTCCAATAGTTTTATAGAATCAGTATTTTCCTTTAAAACTTTGATTTAATTTGTGTCAATTTTTGTATGTGGTGTGAGGTAGAAGACTAAATTAATTCCCTAGATGTCGATATACAATTGTCCCAGCACTATTTTTTGAAAAGACTACATTATTTCATAAATTAATGGATTTATGTCTAGATTATTAACTCTATTTCATAGATATACATGTTTATCTTCATGGCAATACCACACTATCTTGATTAATATTTTTAAAGTAGGTTTTAACATTTTTAAAAGATTGCTTTGGCTATTCTGAGCTTCTTGGATTTCCATATAAATTTTTGAATCAGCTTCTCCATTTCTGCTAGTCAAAAATTTCAAAGTTTCCTGAGAACATCTCATTCCTCAGCTTTTTAAAAAGCCTTTGAATAACTGTTGTTTGCCCAAACTATTAATTACCACCTCAAGTAGCCATGATATTAAACAATTGATGATGTTTCTTTTAAATGAATACTCTGGGTAAAAGGCTACTTGCACTGAGCAAGTACAATTCTAAAAAGACAAGTCTTGCAAGGGAACCACCAAAGAGGTAAATAATGACAATTTTCTGGGAGTGGGTTCCAACTCCATCCACTTTTTCATTCTACATTTCCCCAGTTGTTGATAGGCTGCTGGTTTACTCCCATTGATAGGCTGCTGGTTTACTCCAGAACTAGGAAAAGGGGAATGGGAAAGGACAAGGTAAAATGCTACAAAGCATCCATTGCCTTGCTAGACTCTGGTGTGGCCATGTCCTCTTTGAGCTATGGTTGTCGCCGTGCTTCCTGGCTCGCGCTGTCTCGCGCTCTCTCTCTCTCTCTCTCCCTCTCTCTCTCTCTCTCTCTCTTTCTCTCTCTCTCTCTCTCATTTACTTTTAAATAAACTGTATTTTCTAATTTTAAAATGCTACAAAACTTATTTACTGCTCTTGCTGTATTTCAGCCATTTTTCTTGATTGCATGCTTCCTGGATTAATGCAAGCCTTTGGTTAATTTTCAAAGTCATGAAAAATATGATTCTGACCATTTTTGCCAGTGTCCTCATTGTTTTCATGGTGGGGAGAATTTTAGCTGGCCCTTGTTCTATCATTTCTACTATTTCACTAGATGCCAAGGTAGTAATTTCTACACCCCACTGCATCTTCATATCAATTATTTGATGCCAATCTATCATCCAGCAAGGTTATCTTGCCTAATTGGTGAAGTTAATCAACTTTTTAACATCCTAGAGACAGTTTTAATAAATGTCAAAGGCATAATAGCAATCTTGAAATGATCTTAATTTCTGAATTAAATTGTAAAGAAACTAAAAAAACTGTTAAAATTTATGTACCCAAAGTTTTAAGAACATTAAGAAGTCAAAGATAAATCTGCTAAGCAGAGAAAAAATGAGTGCTGCAACACTGCATCAACTTAATAGAAAGCCGGGGCTATGCCACAGATTTTTACATTGTTGTGGTTCATTCTGGGTTCTGATTACACTTGAAAAAGATTTCATAGTTTAAATAAAGAAAAAAAAAACAATCTAGGATTCAGAATGTAAAGACTTTGCTTCCTCTGGAATAACAGATTCAGGGAAAAAAATGGGAAGACTAGATTGGGAAGACTCAACAGGTTAGGCTTTAAGGAGCGCATGCTAGTTATAAGTAAAACAGGGAAGACCTGGATGGGACCAGTAATACTTTAAGGCAAGCCAAGTTCAATAGGACAATGTGCAACTATGTACTTGTAATTTACCAGATTTGTAGTGAATGCTATATCTAGGAAAAAATTATAGAGGTCATCCTAAAAGACTTTTTGTACACGAGGCACAGAAACAACAAGAAACACATTCAAAGTCACACAGCTATTTGGTAGAAAAAGACTCTCTAAGATTCCTGACTTTTGGTGCAGTGCTATTTCCACTACATCATATTCATTTACTCTATGATAAAATAGTAATTTTACACAATGACTGTGTATGAGCCACGTTGTAGTGAACAATAAGGGAGCAGTGTGCCACAAGAAATGTAAAAGGGAAATTTACCTAATATCACAGGGGGTCAGTCTTTAAAGAAACAAAAATGCCCCAATTCTTGGTAGGCAGAAACAGAAAAATATCCAAGCTATTCAGAACCCAGTCAAGCAATGCTAGAGTGGTGATGCCTACTTACCCACTTGGTTGTGAATATATTGTTATTGCAAGTTATTGCAGAGAAACTTTTAAACTAATTGGGGCAGCTAATGGGTTAAAGCCCTTTAAAAACCTAGAAAAAATATATGCCATTAAAAGTCAGCCTGTGCCTCATTTGCCTTGTCAGCTGCTGTGTTTGTGCAGACACCAGCAACCTCAGGCTGCACTGTCCCTGCAGACAGGAGGAGCTGCTATGCAAAGGCACACTTGTTTCTAGCCAGGGCCATTTCATCATTTTGAGTTCCTCAGGGCAGAAAAATGCTTATAAAGCAAAAGTCAGTCAAATGATTATGTGCAAGGTTATGGCTGAGCAGTTCATTTAATCTATTTATGTAATTCCTAATGTGTTACACTTTGGGGTTTCCCTGAAATCAGACACAGCAGCCATGTGACTCAGAATTACTAGGGTCTGATTCACCCACAAGCTGACAGCATGCCAAGTGGGAGAACAGCATGCAGAGGGCCTACAGAGCTTAAAAGCATATCAACGCTGAATTCCCCCTGAAGCCATATGCACACTATGACTCCTACAGTGCAGAATTATCCTAGGGGCTGCACACAAATCTAGATGGAAGAGAAAAATAGTGGAGATTCCCAAGATTCCTCTCACAGATTCTGAAAAGAGAAGACCTCTTCGATAACATCACTTTGCCTCTTCATCTCCTCACCCCAACCCCTTCATTTCCTGCAAAGAGTACTCCCATCACTTGCAGAACAATGAACTGAACAGGGGAAGAGAACTTGATTAGCAAGAGAGCAACATGTGTGCCTATCTGAGCCAAGTACTTACAGGCATTTCTCATCAAATCCTCAAAACAACTCTAGGAAGTAGGGATATTTATATCTTTATTTTACGTAGAAAAAGACAAAGACTCCAATAAACTCAGTGACCTGCCCATAAGTCACGCAACTAGAATAAACAGACACAGAATTTAAACCTAAGTAGCCTGACTTCAATGCACATGTTCTTTCTACTACATTCAGCTTTTTAAAAAAAATGAGGTAGCTCCAATGTTGTCTTCTCCATGAAACCTTCCCCAGTCACCCCGACAACGCTAACTTTTCCCTATGCCCTCAAGATACTCTAATGGCATCATTAATTTGCCTCATAATATGTTAAAAGTGTATGTGTGTGCTCAAATGGGAACCCTTGAAATGGAGGGTCTTTTCCCAGTACTGATCATAGGCTTGCAGGTGCCCATCGTGCATTTGAGCTGATACAGAAAAGGCTCTTATTTATATTGATTAGACTATAGTGAAACTTGTCTTTTCTACAATTTGTATTGGAGTAAAATTTATGTGACAAAAAATTAACCATTTAAAATGTACAATTTAGTGGCAGTATATTCACTATATGGTAAAACCATCACCTAACTTTTCTTTTTTTTTTTGAGTTGGAATCTCACTCTGTCACCCAGACTGGAGTGCAATGTCCACTCCCGGCCACCACAGCCTTGACCTGCTGGTCTCCGGGGATCCTTCCGTCTCAGCCTTCCAAGTAGCTGGAACTACAGGCGCGTGCTACCACGCCCGGCTAGTTTTTTTAAAATTTATTTATTGTAGAGATGAGGTCTCGCCAAGTTGCCCAAGCGGGTCTCGAACCCATGGGCTCAGGCAATCCACTCACCTCAGCCTCCCAAAGCGCTGGGATTACAGGCTGAGCCACCGAGCCCGGCTAACTATCACCTAATTTCAAAGCATTTTTGTCATCCCAAAAGGAAACCTATACTCATTAAGCATTCACTCCTCATTCTTCCCTCCCATAAACCCTGACAAATTAAATGGTGTCATACAATATGTGACATTTGATGTCTGGCTTCTTTCACTTATGTTTTTGAAGTTTGTCCACGTTGTAGCATATACCACCACTCTCATCATTTTTATAGCTGAATAATACATCAGATTTTGTTTATTCATTTCTCAGTTGATGGACCCTTGGTTTGTTTCCACCTTTTGACTATTCTAAATATTATTACTACAGACATTTCTGTACACAGATATATTTAAATGCCTGTCTTCAATTATTGTAAAAAGGGAATGCCTGTGTTGTATGTTAGCTTTATGTTAAACATTTTAAGGAAGTACAAAATGTTATCCAAAATGGCTACACTATTTTACATCAACACTGAAAATGAATGAGGGTACCAATTTCTCCACATGCTGGCCATCACTTATACTCCTTTAATTTAAAAAAAAATCATAGTCATTCTATTGTGTGTGAAGTAATATTTCATTGTGGTTTTAATTTACATTTTTCTAATGACCAATGATGTTAAGTATTTTTATGTGTTTTTTGACCATTTATATATTTTCTTTGGAGAAATATCTATTTAAGTATTTTGCCCATTAAAAAATTGTCTTTTTGCTATTGAGTTATAGGAGTTTTTATATATTCTGGTTATTAAACCCTTATCAGATGTATAATTTGAAAATAATTTCTCCATTTTGTAGGTTGCCTTTTCACTTTTTTGATGACTTGATGCACAAAATTTTTAATTTTGACAAAGTGCAATCTACTTTTTCTTTGGTTTCTCATACTGTCAATGTCATATCTACACAATCTACTACCAAATCTGAGATTTTGAAGATTCCTCCTGGTTTCTTGTAAGAGTTTTATTGTTTTAGCTCTAATATGTAGGTCATTATTCCATTTAATGTTATTTTTTATATAGTGTGAGGAAGGGACTCAACTTTATTATTTTGCATATATATATGTATATAATTATCCTAACATAATTTATTGAAGAGACTATTATTGTCTTACTGGGTGATCTTGTCATACCTGTGGAAAATCAGTTGGTCGTAGATGTCTGGGTTTATTTCTGAACTCTCAAATCTATTCTATCGGTCTATATATTTATCTTTATGCCAGTGCCACATTGTTTTGATCGTCAAAGATTTATGCTGTGTTTAAATTGAGAAATATCATTCTATCAAATTTGTACTTTTTCAATACTGTTTTGGCTAATCAGGGCCCCTCGCGGTTCCATTTGAATTTAAGGATTGGCTTTTCAATTTCTGCAAAAAGGCAAATGGAATTTTCATAGAGATCACATTGAACCTTTAAATCATTTAGAATAGAATTAGCATTTTAACACTATTAATCCTTTCTATCCATGAATGGGAAATACTTTTCTATTTATTTAAAAATTATTTAATTTTTTCAGAAATGTTTATAGTTTTCAATGTACAACTCTTTCACCTAGCTGGCTAATATATTCCTAAAATTATTTTTGCTTTTGATGTCATTATACATATAATTGGTTTTTAAATATCTTTTTCAGATTGTTCATTGCTAATGTATAGAAATACAACTCATTTTTAATGTTGATTTGTATTATGCAATTTTTGCTGAATGAATTTTATTGACTTTATTAGGTTTTATGTTTGTGTGGATCCCTTAGCATACACCCAATATGAGATCATGTCATATGTGAATAGAGAGAGTTTTACTTCTTTCTTTCCAATTGAATGCTTTTTTTTTGTTTTTTGCTTTTTTTTTTTTGCTATTGCCTAATTGTCTTAGCTTGAACTTCCAGTACAATGTTGAATAACAGTAGTAAAAACAGTCATCCTTGTTTTATTCCTGATCATAAAGAAAAAACTTTTTTTAGCATTTAATAGGATGTAAGCTGTAGATTTTTAATAAATATTTTTTATCTTGTTGAAGAAGTTTTCTCTATTCCTACTTTAGGTGTTTTTATCTTGAAAGTGTGCTGGCTTTTGTTCAATGCTTTTTCAGCATCAGTTTGCAAGATCTTTTATTTCTTTTATTTTATTCATGTGGTGTTTTGCATGATTTGATTTTCTGATATTGAACCTTGAATCCCCAGGATAGATCCAACTTGGACATGGTGCATAATACTTTTAATATATTGCTGGATTCTAGTTTTCTAGTATAGTTGTTGAGGATTTTGACATCTATTTTCATAAAATATATTAGTCTATAATCCAGTTGGACCTTTATTGTGATGTGTTTGTCGGACTTGGTTATCATGGTAATACTGGTCTCATAAAATAAGTTAGAAAGCACTTCCTCCTCTTCTACCTTTTGGAAGCATTTGAAAGAATTAGAGTAAATCCTTCTTAAATGATTGGTATAAGTAACCAAGGGAAGCCATCTGGCCTAAGACTTTTCCTAAGTGTGCGGTTTTTGGTTGCTGATTTAATCTCTATGCTTGAATAGGTCTGTTGAGATTTTCTATTTCTTCTTGAGTCAGTTTTGTTTATTTCAGTGTTTCCAGAAATATGTTCATTTTATATAGGTTACCTAATTTGTTGGCATACAATTGTTCAGAGCATTCTTTCATAATCCTCTTAATTCTAAGAGGCCAGTAGGAATATCCCCAGTTTCATTTAGAATTTTAGCTACTTGTATTTTCTCTTCTTTCCTTCTCTTTTCTTTTATTTCTTTCATTCTTTTTTTTTTTTTTTTTGGCTCGTCTAATAAGTTTGTCAACTTTGTTGAAATTTTCAAAGAACCACCTTTCTGTATGATTCTCTCTATTGTTTTTCTCTCTTCTGTTGTATTTATCTTCACTCTAATTTTTATATTTTCCATCCTGCTGCAGTCTTGTGCTTAATTTGTTTTTCTTTTACTAGTTTCTGATGATATAACTCTCCATTCAAGTTATTTCCTGATTTTACTCAATCTGCACTACTTTTAAGTAGATTTTTGTATTTTGTCTAGAATATATAGTTGTTATCTGTGGGAAAGTTGTTCTAATAAAAGCTACTCCATCATTATCCATCTTGGCAATCCCAATCTATTAAATTCAAATCAAACAATACTTTTTGGACCCTATTCTTGGCTATGTGCTGTGCTATTTCTTTGGAGGATTCAGAGGTAACTAACTAGACCACTATCTGTCAGCTTACAGTACACTAGAATATCAAAAGTATAAAAAACAACTCACAGAAGTAAAATAAGAACTAGTGCCACTGATTTAGGAAAAAAGCAAAAGAGGATTAGTACATGAAAAAGGAAAAGCTAGGAAATGAGATGTCATAGTAGACTTTGAAAAATTTCAAAAATCTTTGAAATTCAAAAGTCTATGTGCATACCCAGGGCTGTAAGTATTCTCAGGAATGACTTTAGAAGGCTCTAAGCTCTCACTCCAGGCAAATCTTGTGGTTTTATACAATCAAGAAGTGAGAAATAAGGCAGATTTGCAACTCCCTGAATTAATATAGAAAACATGCACTAATACATACACATAGCCTCTCAGTAAGACAGGGAGACTTACTATTTCCAGGAAGTTAAGAAAAATCTCTATAGAAGCATTGACAACTAAATTATCATGGATTAAGTTAAATATGACAAAGAGTACAAACTTTAAGAAATTAGACCAGAAAGATTACTAAGAAGAAAAACAAATAGCAACAAACCCGAGAGAGGAGAAAAGTTAACGTCCAGCGATTCCACATTATATTACTTAAAATGTACAGTTTTATTTTTTTATTTTATTTTTATTTATTTATTTATTTATTTACTTATTTTGAGTTGGAGTCTCACTCCTTCACCCAGGCTGGAGTGCAGTGGCATGCATGCTCACAGCCACCCCAGCATTGACCTCCTGGGCTCCAGCAATCCTTCAGCCTCAGCCTTCCAGGTAGCTTGAACTACAGACGTGCGCTACCATACCCAGCTATTTTTTTATTTTATTGTAGAGACGAGGTCTCCCCAAGTTTCCCGGGCTGGTCTCAAACCTGCAGGCTCAGGCAATCCACTCGCCTCAGCCTCCCAAAGAGCTGAGATTACAGGCTGAGCCACCTAGCCCTGCCTCTTTTTTATTTTATTTTATTTTATTTTATTTATTTATTTTTTTTTTTTTTAGTTGGAGTCTCACTCTGTCACCCAGCCTCAACCTGCTGGGCTCCGGCGATCCTTCCGCCTCAGCCTTCCAAGTAGCTGGAACTACAGGCGCGCACTACCATGCCCGGCTAATTTTTTGATTTATTATAGAGTTGAGGTCTCGCCAAGTTGCCCAGGCGGGTCTCGAACCCACGGGCTCAGGCAAACCACTCACCTCAGCCTCTCAAAGCTCAGGATTACAGGCTGAGCCACCGAGCCCAGCTCTCTTTTTTTATTTTAAAGATGTGGGGTACAAGCCGGGCTCGGTGGCTCAGCCTGTAATCCCGCGCCTTGGGAGGCTGAGGTGAGTGGATTGCCTGAGCCCGCGGGTTCGAGACCCGCCTAGGCAAGCGAGACCTCACCTCTACAATAAATTACAAAATTAGCCGGGCGTGGTAGCATGCGCCTGTAGTTCCAGCTACTTGGAAGGCTGAAGAGGAAGGATCGCCGGAGCCCGGCAGGTCGAGGCTGCGGTGGCCGGGAGTGGTCACTGCACTCCAGTCTGGGCGACTGAGTGAGACTCCAAGTCAAAAAAAAAAGATGTGGGGTACAATTCAGGATTAGGCATCCTTTCCAGCATCTGTTGTTTTTTGAGTTATTAATGATGACCATCCCAACTGGAGTTAGTTGTTATCTCAATATGGTTTTAATTTGCATTTCTTTGATGATTATTGAGGCTGAGCAATTTTTCACATATCTGTTGGTTGCTTGTATGTCTTCTTTTGAGAAGTGGTTATTCATATAATTTGCCCATTTTTTAATGGGGTTGGTTGTTCTTTTTTTTTCCGGCATATTTGAGTTCCCTTTATATCCTGGATTGTAGGCCTCTGTCAGATATACAGTTGGCAAATATTTTTCCCATTCTGTGGGCTATCTCCCCTTCCTCTTGGTGATTTTTTTTTTTTTTTTTTTTTTTGCTTTGCAGAAGATTTTCAGTTTGACAAGTTCCAACTAGTCAATCTTATGTTTTATGGTGTGGGCATCTGGGGCTTTTATCAGAAATTGGTTGCCTATTCCAATTTCCATAAGGATATCTTCTGTGTTTTCTAACATATTTAATGTTTGAGGTTTTACATTTAGGTCTTTGATCCATTTAGCGTTGATTTTTGTGCATGGTGATAGGTAGGTGTCCTGTTTTATTCTGCATGTGGTTTTTCCAGCACCATTTACTGAATAGGTTCTTCTCTCCCCAGTGGTTGTTGTTGGAGGCTATGTAAAAGATGAGTTGGAGGATGAGAAATTGAGTTTTGCTTCCGGAATCTCTACCCTGTTCCATTGGTCTATATGCCTATTCTTGTACCAACACCAGGTTGTTTTGATTATTGTAGCCTTAGAATAAAGTTTAAAGTCTGGAAGTGTGATACCTCCAACTTTACATTTTTTGCTAAAGGTAGTTTTAGTTATCATGGTTATTTATGTTTCCATGTGAATTTCTGTATTGTTGTTTCCAGGTATGAGAAGAATGGTGTTGGTAATATAATGGGTATTGCATTGGATCTGTGGATTGTCTTTAGTAAGATAGATAGCTTAACAATGTTGATTCTTCCAATCAATGAGCATGGAATAATTTCCATTGTTTGTGTTTTCTTTGATTTCTTTGAGCAGTGTTTTTTAGTTTTCATTGTAAAGGTCTTTCACTTCTTTGGTTAGGAAGATTCCAAGGTATTTACTTTTTTTTTTTTTTTTCTTTTTGTGGCTATTGCAAATGGGATTATGCTTTTTATTTGGTTCTTTGCCTGTTTGTTTTTGATGTATAAGAATGTGACTGTCTTTTGCACGTTTATTTTGTTCCCTGAGACTTTGCCAAAGTCATTTATCAGTGCACGGAGATTTTTGACAATATCTCTTGGATAGTCAAGATGTAGGATCTTATCATCAACAAAGAGGGATAACTTAACTTCCTCTTTTCCTGTGTCGATACACCTGATTTTCTTTCTCTAGTAGGATTGCTCTAGCTAGGACTTCTAACACGATGTTGAATAGTAGGGATGAGAGAGGGCAGCCTTGTCTTGTCCCAGTTTTCAGGGGAAATGCTTCCATTTTCTGTCCACTTAGTAATATGTTGGCTGTGTATTAATCATAGATAGCTCTTTTTATTTTGAGGTATGTCCTCTCTATGACTAGGCATTCAAGGGTTCTTATCAAGAGGGGATGCTGGATTTTATCAGAGTTTTTTCTGTGTCAAATGATATAATCATGTAGTTATTTTTTTACATTTGTTGATGTATTTAATTACATTTATGGTCTTGCAGATGCTGAACAAGCCCCGTATCCTGGGGCTGAAATCTTGTTATCTTGTTGATAGTGGTGGATGATTTTTGAGATGTGTTGTTGGATCTGATTTGCAAGAATCTTGTTGAGAATTTTTGCATCTATGTTCAACGGAAAAATTGGCCTGAAGTTCTCTGTCTCTGTTGGGTCTTTACCCAGTTTGGATATCAGTGTGGTGTTAGCTGCATAAAATGATTTGGGGAGAGTTCTTTCTCGATTGCCTGGAATACTTTCAATAGGATTGGTACCAGCTCTTCCTTGTACTTTTGTAGAATTCCACTGGAAAGCCATCTGGTCCAGGACTTTTTTTTTGTAGGTATATTTCTTATGATGGAGTCAATTTCCTAGGTTGTTATTGGTCTATTTAGCATCTCAATTTCTTCTTGTTTCAACCTTGGTAGGTTGTGTGATGTCAGAAAGTCCTCCATTTCATTAAGGTTTTCAAGTTTGTTTCCATACAGGTATGCATAGTAATCTTTGATAATCTATTGTATTTCTTCAGGGTCAGTTGTGAAATGATCTTTGGCATTTGTGATTGTGTTTATTTGGTTCTCTTTCTCTCTCTCTCTCTCTCTCTCTCTCTCTCTCTCTCTCTCTCTCTCTCTCTCTCTCTCTCGGTCATTCTAGCTAAGGATTCATCAATCTCATGTGTCCTTTCAAAGAACCAGCTTTTTGTTTCATTGACTTTTTTTTCTTTGATATTTTTGTCTTCTGTGTCCCATATTTGGGCTTTTACTTTGGGGATCTGGAATCTTCTGCTGAAGTTAAGGTTTTCATGGTCTTGCCGTTCCAGTGCCCAGGTGATTTGTTAGGCTGCCGACTTGTGATGTATTTTGTTGATGAGTGTTTGTAGAGATATAAATTTCTATATTAGTACTGATTTCATGGCATTCCAAAGGTTTTGGTAAGATGTTTCCTTGTTTTCATTTGTTTCCAGGAATTTTAAAATTTCTGTTTTGATTTCTGTGTTTACCCAGGAGTTTTCAGCATCATGTTGTTTAGTGCCCATGTCTTTGTGAATTTGGGGGAAATTTTGTTGGTGGTCATATTTATTTTTGTTCCACTGTGGTCTGAGAAGGTGCATGGCAGTATTTAGATATTATGAAATGCACTTATGGTTGATTTATGGCCGAGATTGTAGTCAATCTTGGAGTATGTTTCATGTGGCAATGAGTAGAATGCATATTCTGTAGGTATACATACGTCCATTTGGTTAAGTATCAAGTTGAGTTTCCAAGTCTCTTTGCTGATTTTTTGCCTCTGTGATCTATCTAGCATTGTTAGTGGGGTATTTAAGTCCCCGGTTATAATAGGGTTAGAGTCAATATCTTTTTTTAGTTTACTTAGCAACTACTTTATAAAAGCTGGTGCTTTTGTGTTGGATACATATGTGTTTAGGATGGATATTTCTTGTTGATGGACTGAACATCTTGTCATTACATAGTGTCCTTTCGTATCTTTTTAAATTTTTGATAGCTTAAAGGTTGTTTTGTTTGATATTAAGATCATGACTCCTGCCTTCTTTTGTGATCCATTTGACTGAAAATTTGTTTTCTATCCTCTAACATTGAGTCTGTGAATATCCTCTGTAGTGAGATGTGTTTCCTGGAGGCAGCATATTGTTGGGTCGTGATTTTTTTAATCCAGATTTGCTATTCTATGTCTTTTCAGTGGTGCATATAGTCCATTCCAATTCAGGCTGATTATTATTATTATTATTTTGAGTTGGAGTCTCACTCTGTCACCCAGACTGGGGTACAGTGGCTGCTCCTGGACACCACAGCCTCAACTTGCTGGGCTCCAGCGATCCTTCCACCTCAGCCTTCCAAGTAGCCAGAACTACAGGTGCATGCCACCACGCCTGGCTAATTTTTTTGATTTATTGTAGAGATGAGGTCTCACCAAGTTGTCCAGGCAGGTCTCGAACCCGCGGGCTCAGACAATTCACTCACCTCGGCCTCCCAAAGCGTGGGATTACAGGCTGAGCCATCAGGCCTGGCCGCAGGCTGATTATTGAAATATGAAAGTTTGTCCCTGTCATAAGGCTCTTATAAGGTTGTCTTGGGGTTTTTTTTTTTTTAGCTTTTGTGTTAATATATGTGCGTGTTTTCATTTTTGAAGGTGTACTGTGTTCTATTGCTTCCATTTTTTTTGCAGTTTTGGTTTTTGTGACCTTGTGAAGTATATGGTCTTTCTTTTTTCTTCTGTGCACAACTCCTTTTTAAGCATCTCCTGTAGAGCTTCTCTGGAAGCAGCATATTCTCTTAAGGGTTGAATGGCTGGAAAGGATTTTATATCTCCATGGCTAATGAAGTTTAGCTTGGCTGGGTAGGAAATTTTTGGTTGAAATTGTTTATCTTTGAGAACATTGCCGGGCTCAGTGGCTCAGCCTGTAATCCCGCACCTTGGGAGGCTGAGGTGAGTGTATTGCCTGAGCCTGCCGGGTTCAAGACCCACCTGGGCAACTTGGTGAGACCTCATCTCTAGAATAAATCAAAAAAATTAGCTGGGTGTGGTAGCGCGCACCTGTAGTTCCAGCTACTTGGAAGGCTGAGGCGGAAGGATCGCCATAGCCCAGCAGGTTGAGGCTGCGGTGGCCGCAAGCGGCCACTGCATTCCAGTCTGGGTGACAGAGTGAGACTCCAATTCAAAAAAAAAGAGAGAGAACATTAAATATTGGGGTCCAATCGCTTCTGGCTTGTAGTGTTTCTGCAGATAAGTCTGCAGCAATTCTGATTGGTCTTCCTTGGTAAGTAGTCTGACCTTTTTCCCTTGATGCCTTTAGGATTTTTTATTTTATACCTACTTTGTGTAAGTGAATTACTATGGGCCTAGAGGTTGTTCTTCTCATAAGATATCTTACAAGGGTTCTCTGTATCTCTTATGCTTGTATAGTCATCTCTCTGGCCAGATGAGGAATGTTTTCCTGAATGACCTCATGGAATGTTTGTTCTTGGTATTTTCCATTTCTCCTTTTATTTCGGGCTTTCTGATTTGACGTAGATTTGACTTCTTGATAAAGCTGCTCATGTCTTGGAGAATTCCTTCCTAATTTTTTTCTACATTCTTAATAGATTGGGTTAATTCCATATTTTAGTCTTCCAACTCTGAGATTATTTCTTTTGCTTGGTGAATTCTGCTTCCCATGCTTGTCAGTTTGTTGTTTATTTCTTGAATGGAGTGCTTTATTTCTGTTATTTCTAAATACACTTTCTTGAGTTTATACATCTCCATATCAATTTCTTTTTTTTTTTTTTTTGCTTGTTTGTTTTTTGAGTTAGAGTCTCACTTCCTTGCCCAGACTGGAGTGCAGTGGCATGCTCCCGGCCACTGCAGCCTTGACCTGCTGGGCTCCGGTGATCCTTCTGCCTCAGCCTTCCAAGTAGCTGGAACTACAGGCATGCGCTACCACGCCTGGCTAATTTTTGATTTATTGTAGAGATGAGGTCTTGCCAAGTTGCCCGGGTGGGTCTCGAACCCACAGGCTCAGGCAATCCACTCACCTCGGCCTCCAAAACACTGGAATTGCAGGCTGAGCCACTGAGCCTGGTTCCTATGTCAATTTCATTTAGTTTTAGCCCTTGTGTTTCTTGAATTTTGTTCATTCTTTCCAATGATTCTGTATCTTTGTAAGTACTTTCTGGGTACGATTTTTCTCAGAGATTGCCATTGTTTGTGCTCCAGTAGCTGTTCTTTCAAGCTCTGACTCTTTGTTTGGGCTCTGAAGGTTACCAGTAATTTTGTGTTCATTTTTCTTCATTTGTAGCACTTCTATTATCTTTCTCTTTGATTCCATTGCTAAGTGGGAAAGGATAAGCAATCACTCTGATATTTTCTCTACCTTCTGTTCTTTCCTGAGCTGGTCCTCTGGGTTTGTTTAATTATGAAATAGGGCTGGGGTTGGGTATTGTGCTATCTCTTTACAATTTTGAGAACTTACTACAGGGTGAGGAGTCAGCTGGGCACTCACTATCCTCCTTCTTGGTCAGATCTGCTGTATGCATCTATTGCCCAGCAGCTGACTCAGGGCAGGGTGTGGATTGACTGGGGCTTAGTATCTGCCATTACCCACTAGGTCTTTTGTACTAGGGGCAATGTTCTCTGAGTTCATGGGGAGCAGCCCCAAAGCAAAGAAGATATCACCCCCCTCGTCTTAAGATGCAAGTCTGTGTTCCACAGAGGCCACCCTGGAACATATTTCTGCCCAGGCTTTAGAGTGGCTGCTCAATTTCTCTGCAGGCTGCTGTTCCTACCACAAATGGACTCAGGAAAGATACTCCCTCCCCAGCAATACCACAGTCTCCCGGTCTCAGGTCCTAGTGACAGGGACTTTCAGCCTAGCCTGGTGCCAAAGGTATGGGGTGGCCTCTCCCTGCTGCTTCCTTGGAATTCTGCCTCTGGCTCCCTCACTGTGCTCCCTCCATGGTCCTTGCTGCCAGTGTCCAGCCTGGTGCTGTGGTGGTGGGAATAGCAGTCGCTCCTGCAGCTTCTTCCTGGGAAAAGTTTTGCTAATTTTAGAAAATAGCACTCTACTTCTGTGCTCCAGGAAGTGCTAGGGGTCCAAGCACTAGCTGTTCCAGTGAGAGAGCCCTGACCACTTGCTCCTGAGTCCCCACACAGTGAGCCATTCATATGCTCCCTTACATACAGTCACACATGCAAATACATCCATACACACACTCACACAAGGACTTGTGCAGTCCCATTGGTTATGCTGCCATCTCTCCCCTTCTCAAAATGTATAGTTTTCAACCAAAAATTAGGAGACACACACACAAAAAGAAGGCACCTCATTTACAGAAAAAAAAAGCAGAATACAAAATGTTGCTTTTAGGAAGCCCAGATATTGAGATCTAGACAAACAATTTAAATCAGCTATCTTAAATATATCTTAAAACTAAAGGAAACCACATCTAAAAAAACTAAAGAAAAATATTAAAATGATCCTTCACTAAATACATAATATCAATAAAGACATATAAATTATTTTTTAAAGAATGAAGTAGAAATTCTGGAGGTGAAAATTACAATGAATGAAGTAAAAAAAAATCACTAAAAGAGCTCCACAGAAGATTTGAGCAGACAAAAGAAAGAATGAGTGAGGATGAAGGTAGGTCAACTGAGACTAGCTAGTCTAAGAAATAGAAAAAAAATTAAGAGAAAATAACAGTGCCTCAGAAACTGTGCAACACCATCAAGCATACCAGCATGCCCATAATGGGAGTTCCAGAAGGAGAGAGAAGAGAGAAAGAAGCAAAAAGACTGTATAAAAAGATAATAATCAAAAACTTTCCATATATGATAAAAATAATAATAATCTGTGCATTGAGAAAACTCAGCAAATGCCAAGTGAGATCAACTCAAAGAGATCCACACCTAGACACACCACAATCAAACTGTCAATACCCAAAGACAAAGTAAAATCCTCAAAAGCAGCAAGAGAAAAGTGATTCAACACATACAAGGGATTTTCAATAAGATTAAAAATGTTCAACCTAAACTATGGAGACTAGAAGACAGTGGGATAAAATTTAATGTGCTGAAAGAAAAAAAAATTGTTAAGAAAAAATTCTACATACAGCAAACTATCCCTCAAAATGAAGAATAATTTAATACTTTTCCAGATAAACACAAACATAGAATTTACTGCTAGCAAATCTGTTCTACTAAAAGTACTAAAGAGAGTCTTTAGGTTGAAATAAAATTGCACTACACAGTGACATGATCCACATAAAGAAATAAAGAGTACCAGTTAAGGTAGCTATATAGTTAATATAAAGGACAGTATACATGTATATTTTGTCTGTAACTCTTTCTTCTATATGATTGGAATGACAACTGTGTTAGGAAATATCTTTTTTTCCTCTGACACACAATGTATAATGATGTCATCTGTATAACAATACCAGCACAAAGGAACAGGAGATAATAGAGCTACATAGAGCAAAATTTTTGCACAGTACTAAAATTAAGTGGGTAATAAGCCAAACAGAATAGTTAAAAATTAGCATGTTAATTATAGTCCCAAGAACAACCACTTAGAAAATAACTCAAAAAATTTACACCATAATTGAAAGCAAAACCTGAAACAGATATTTGTACACCAATGTTTCATAGCAGCATTATTCACAATAGTCAAAAGGTGAAAACAATCCAAATTTTTATTGATAGATGAATGAATGAACAAAATATGGCACCGCATATACATATAATAAAACATTATTCAGTCTTAAATAGGAATAAAGTATTGGTATATGCTCAACATGAATAAACCTTGAAGACATTACGCTGGTGAAATAAGCCACAAACAAGAAGACAAACGTTGTATGACCCTACTTAGATGAAGTACACAGAACATTCAAATTCATAAAGATATAGAATGGTGACTGCTAGGGATTTAGGAGAGGGGTAAATGAGGGGTTATTGTTAATGATTCTGGACAGTACATTATAGTATACATTATACTGCCAAAATCCTGAAACCTTATGTTTCCAACCTTATGAGTCATGATAGGAAGCATAGACATCTCCCATTGTACAAGGTTACTGGTTTCTCTCACAACTAGAGCATGGGCAGATATTTAAGGCACTACACGCCAAGCAGTTCTGTCTCAGAGTTATGGCACAGAGAGAAAAACTTTCTGGAGATGGTGATTGATAAAGGAAACTCAAGTTCAGGGGCAACAGTGTCAATCTTCAATATGGTCAGTGGCAGTGGCAACAAAATTCTTCTCACTTGATCATTTCTGCAGTGATATTGCAGTCATTGTTCTTAGCTCTATAACCCCAAACCTATTTCTCCAGTCCTCTCTGATTCTGAAGATTACCCAATGACATTTTTACAAAATTTCTTTCTGATTTACATAGTCAATGATTTTGTTTCTGTTGCTTGTGACCAAGAACTCTAATTGACACAGTGGGGAAATTAGGTCAGAAAACAGAAGATGTGCCTGAAAAGGGAAGAGGAAGGAAAAAGAAAAAACATCAATCAAGGGCCTACTCTATGACAGGCAGATATTAGTATTCCTCTTTTACACATAAGAAAACTGAGACTCAGAGAAACAACAATAAGTTGCTCAAAATCACATGCCTAATGGGCCAGGATTTGAACCCAATGTGTCTGACTCCAAGACACTTTTCTCTAAACCACTGCTTTTTAATCAGGGGGTTATCTCTGAGAGCTAGGGAGCTAGTAGGCAGGATGAACCAAGTAGATGTGCACGAGACCCCACTTCAGTTTCAACCAGAGCAGCCAAGGTTTGTCTATTTCATACAGTGTAGTTTGAATTATGATTTGTATGTTTAAAAAATAAAAGATACATATTTTTTAAAATCCCTTCTTGGTCATTTATTCATACTGTTCTCTCAGCCTAAAAACCTCTTATCCCCATGCCCTAACTTGGTTGATACCTTCATAGGGTCTCAGCTGGGTCATCACTTCCTCAAAGATGCTCAGCCTGGGTCAGATTCTCCTGCATGCAATGACTCTCTCCAGTTTTCGTTTGTTTGTTTGTGTTGTTGTTGTTGTTTTTGCTTCGTGGAGATTGTGTAATTATTTAACATAATCACTTAGTTAACATCTGTCTTTCTCACTAGAATTCTATTTCTAAAAGGGCAGCAACCATGCCTGTGTGGTTTGCCATTCTGACCCCAATACATAGCACATTTCCTGGCACATTATCCTGAGTAAAACACCGCTAGCAGTTTCAGTCTAATTCAAAACCAGGTACTAAGCAAAGATAACTGTGGGTATACCACATGCTACTTTCTTCCAGCATCTCCTAAAAGGATATCTCTTGCAAAAGCACTGAAGAAAGGAGAACTAGTCTAAGGCCTGGTAGCCATGAGTGGGGCTGTGTTAAGTGCTTATTACAGGAACCATTTTGAAGACTCTGCTGCATCCTGCTCTTTTCATTCTTAACCGTAGGAGACATTATAGACACCCTGAGAAACCTGTCACTTGTTCTAAGTTCAGATTGTAACTTTAAGAAATCAGAGGACTTGCCAAGAAAGTGATGAAAAGCTTCCTGCTTTCTTCTTCTTCTCTTTCTCCTTCTTCTTCGACAAAGTCTCACTATGTTGCCCAGGCTAGTCTCAACCTCCTGGTCTCAAGTAATCCTCCCACCTCACTCAGCCTCTCAAAGTGCTGGGATTATAGGTGTGAGTCATCATGCCTGTCCCTGATCTCTTCTTTCTTTCTTGGCTTTGTTCAGAAAAAAATTCCTAAGAGGAGCTGGCAGGGAGAGAGGAAGAGTAAGTACAATGTTGAGCAGACAGCGCAGATATGGTCAGACAGGTCTGCATTGCATTTCCAACTTTGCTATTTACAAGGAAACGTTGGGCATGTCAACTCCATATTTTTGAGTTTTAATTTTCTCATGCGCAACATGGGCTTGACTATTTCTTAGCATTTTTGTGAGTATCAAATAAAACAATATGTGAATTGCCTAAGAAATTTCCTGATGTATACAAAGTACTCAACAAATGTGGATTGCTATTTTATTTCACAGGTAAAGTTTGTTAGACAAGTACAGTCCTTAACAGAGATGAAGACAGTTCCAATGACTCCTTCCCTTAATGGTAGTTGCTCAAACAGAGGCTGCTGCTACACCAAGGCTTTATATTACAATATCTCTGCCACTTGTTCTTACTTTTCCACCAACTTCTGCTTTCTCAGTGCTCTGTCAAGCAATCACTTCCTTATGAAGGTCATCAAAAGGCCAGAGTTTTGAAAGAAACAAATTGGAATGGACTTGAAGATTCTCTAAGTTCAATTCTATATCAAATATAGAAATTGTCTTTTGCCTTTGCTCGAATGCCTCTGCTGATGAGCAACTCACTGCGCACTGAAGCAGTCCTTACCATTTTGGAATACCTTCAGCTATTGCACAATCCTTCTAAAGAAGGAACCCAGATATAAGCAGATGTTATCTATCTGCTGAAAAAATTTTGTTTGTGTGCCTTGGGTGGGCTGACAATAAGATTGAACAACTGAAATTGGCAGTCAAGAAAAATCCAGAAAATTTGGTTAAGAAAGGATTGGAAGAGCCATACAAAAAGGAGACAGAAAGGAGGGGACAATCTCAGAATTTAAAAATAAATTAAATAAATAGATAAATAAAATAAACTTCAAATGACTGAAGACAATAGAAGTTGCCCACAAATGGTTCAGAGTCTAACTTCTGGGTTGCCTTTTCAAAGCCTGTACTGCTCCTGGCAGACCCACTAGTTTTCCAGTTCTGACCATGCCTCAGTGCTCTGCCTTCTGACTCCAAGGTCCATTCCATTTCTTCCCCACCCCAGTGGCATGACAATGGCACTTCAAAAACACTAAGATGACATAAGCTGGAAGTAAAACTCAGCCATCTCCATTCTTGGAGAGTGCTTAAAAACCATATCTCACCTAGACATGATCTAAGGCTTTAGCTATGTCTAGACTAGACTTTATTCTGTCTAAAACGTAAGCTTCCCAGAGTGATGAGGCAGAAAATAGGGAGTATTAGTCTTGGTGCTCCTCAACCTGAACATTTCTCTTCTTCTAGTTATTGCAACGTCCTTAGGAGACATGATCAGGACTATCCTAGAGATAACTGGTTCTACCTTTCCTTGATGACAACCATGCCAGTATTGAAGTTTGACTCTCCACACATTCTTTTGCTGTGGCAAAACTATCCCCAAAGAGTATTTATTGGAGCAGTCTGAACTTTTCTCTGGAAACCCTGGGAGCATAAACACTCTATATGAGCCATATGTGGTTTGAGAGTGCTTATGATGGAATCCTCCAGCTTAAAAATCAATAAACTTTCATTAAATATTGATGACACTTTTTGCTGTTACTGTTACTCTGCATGTAACTGAGCTTCTGAAAGATTATACATTATCTGTTATTGTTGCTCAAAGTTAAAGAAACAACAAAAAACTATACACATGTTCATCAAAACAGTTGAGTATAATTCAGATGTGTTGTTTTTGTGCACTTGCATAAAATGAGCTCGCAACTACTTCACCAAAATGAACGTGATTTAAAAGGCAATAACCAGTAAGCTTTGGGCATTTCTTTCTTAAGTTCAGACCTTAAATGAACTACAGTAGAACTTTATTCCCAACTGTAGCTCTTTATCACAAATTCTAAACATTTAATACCAGTTTTTGTAAGTGCTGAAAAAATAGAACACTGACTGGGTCGTCACTTAAAAATAAACCTTTTTTCTTCTATAGGGCTATTGTTATAGCTGGAAGTACAACCCTGTGAATCATTTACAATTCCTCTTTCTGACTTCATACTTCTTTTTGAAAGAGTTATTGTCCCAAGTGTAAGCATTTAAGTCCCAGCTCTGTTCTTAAAATGTGATCCTAAGAAAGCCATTCTACCTTTCAGTAAGAACTTTGGCATTCCTTTATGAGAAAGGTCTCAAAAATGATTATGAAAAAAGAATATAAGATGAAATTTGCAAAACACCTAGCATATAGCACCTGGAACATAGTAGGTACTTAATACAGTAATACTAGTTATTTTTATTACTGCTCAGTTTAAAAGTATGTGATTTATTAAATAAGTCAGGACACAATACAATATAGCCACTATCTTCAAGCACTGATGGAAACTGAAACAGCTCATTGTGGTTTCGATATATTTTGTTTTCTTCTTCTAAGGGATCTATTTTTAGTTAAATAATATCCACAGGGACCCAAAATTCCTTTGATTAAGGGTTGTTTGTTTTCTACTGATATATATTTGATGCAGTTTATTTTTAGAACTTACTCTTAAACATCATAATAGATCATTCTATTTTGTTTTGTTTTAGCTTTCAAAACAAAGGAATAAGATTTGTGCTTGTATTTTCAAGGGGCTAAACATTTAAATGCTCCTGAGAAGTGCTAAGAGTCCTTTATTTTTTGGTGAATTTAGAGCCTAGTATTAAAATCACAGAATGAATGAGGGAAACTTTTGTTTGGCAAAATTTACTATGATGTAAAAGGAAGAAAATTTGATGACCTAGAGATGGCTGGGACACCTCCCATGGACTTACATCTAACCTCTAATTCACATGCATAGAAGAGAGGGAACCAGGACAAGGACAATGATAACAGTGGTATTTAGACCACAAGGTGATCGAAGAGACAGAACTGAGTTTTCACAGGCAGCCAAGAAAGAGAATTTCAGTGCTGCTGAAGAGTAGAAGATGGAAGTCTACAAAGGAACAATACAGACAAAGTAGGCAGTTGTTAAGATGATCCAGTCCCATAACTACTTCCACCAATATCATTGGTGGATGCTAGAAGGAAGCAGTGGACACTAACTAGCCAAGGGCCTGGTTTTCACATATGTATAAGTACAGACAAGTCAAAGAGAACCCAAGAAAAGAAGTCAGAAGACCTGGGTTCTTCCCTCAATCCTGCCACTCACAAGTTGTAGGATATAGGAAAGTCCTTTGTCCTCTGTAGCTTCTGTTGCCCTCTCCATAAAATAAATTTTAATGAGATAACCTTTTGGGGATCTTCCAACTTTATCATCATTCTGTGTTTTTTCAGTCTTGGAAGATAAAAACACAGAGATGTAAAAGCAGATTTTTTGCTATTATTATTTGTTTCCATTGTCTTTTCTCGGAGTAATGATCAGGTTCTTTTTATATAAGAACCTTTGACAAACACTGCTCACATAGAATTCACTAAACAATTAAATTTAAATACTTCCCACCACTACTTTGATTTTGGTTTAAACTATGGTCTTGATACACTATCGTAAACCTGAATAGCTTCTGGTTCCTTAGGCCTAGCTAAGTCAAGTTTAAGTCCTTGAGCTTGGAAATGTTCTAAAATGACTCACTCCTGGACAAAAAGAGGTGTTTTAAATGACCTTTGTTTTCAAAAGATTTGTCTCAGGCAGTATTTTGTGCTGCACAACTGCAGCTCCTGAGTTTAGCCATGATTGCAATCAAAGAAGTGCTGAAGACCCTCCTACTGATTTCAGCACTTCTCTGAAGAGCTAGGCAAATGTTCAAGTGTGAAAATTCCCATAGAATCCTAATCCTTTTAGCGGCGTTCTACTTTCAAAGCAAGCTCAAGACCACAGGGGTTGCTGGCTTAGTGTGAACAATCAAATCCCAAATAAACAATCTCATTCCACACCCTTCATCTTTCCTCTCCCTCTAGGTTTGCTATCCATTTGGAAACTGCTCTTTCATTTGGCTTGGAAGACCCCCTTCTGAGCCAGAACCCTTTGTTTTAGTCAGAATATGCTCTGGAGTTGTCAGAGTCTGCATTAACTTTACATTTGCCATTGCCAAGGTGTTGTTTGAAGTTGCTAACTTGCCCTTTGGTGGGTATGCTAAATGTGGATGAAAAAAACATTATCCCTTCCTAATTCTCTCACTAGGTCAACCCAAGGCTGCATACTTTATTTGGAGTGACAGAAAGGGATAAGAACCAGCTGCAACAGCACTCATGTAATGAAGCTCTTATCTGGCCTTGGATCTTGTTGTCCAGTCCATATCCTACCATCAAAATTCTGAAGTTCTATTGTATACAGAGGGGAGACCCTGTGTCCTGAAATGTTTAGGAGAATCTTCTCTTCAAGTGTTATACCCACTTATACATGTGCACTGATTTTGAATTTGCAAAAGTGGTTTCTGTATTCATTCTGTTGGTGGTAGGAATGAAGTTCTCAATGAGTACACTGCTTAAACTTTGAACAATTCTAAATAATTGGGTCATAAATACTTTAAATTGGGAAATTATTTCCTCTCTTTGTGGCATATGTTTGTAAACTTGGGTATGGGTAAGTGGAGGGTCAGTGGAAGAGTTTATATCTCTATAGTAAAATCATTTTCCCAGGCAGTCAAACAGATGGGAAACATTCCCAGACTGTCATCATACAGTACTGTCCTTTGACATTCAAGTTTGAGGTTTATAATGTCATAACTACAGCCTTGGGCATCTTCCCACTCCCCCCTTTTATATATAAAAACATTGAAGCCCAAAAGGGAAGTAACTTTCCCAAGGTGAAATGCCAAGTCAGAGATTGAGCTGGGGCTCAAACATGTACTCCTGACTAGAACCTGCTAATATTTACCAGATGAAAAAAACAAGGTTAAGAGATAAGAAAAACATAGGGATATGAGCTAAGATAGAGATTGAGGCTTAGAAACTATCTAAGGCAGCAAAACTGTCCTGTCTTAAAGGACTGTTTCCATTAGGAACAGCCAAATAAAGCTGAGCATAGAGCTCTCAGATATGCCCAGTGCTATGGACAGCACAGTCATTCTGTTCATGGAAATTAATGAGAAACCTGAGAAAGGGATTTGCTTTTCTAGACACTAATGATGCCAAAAGAAATGGCTCAGCTTCTGGATTACACTACGAAAGACACAGTTTATAATGGCAAGGAAGCTCAGAGTGACCCTGCAGATGAGATGACAATTGGTCCAAAGAGAGAACAGGGAGGACCTAGAGAAGTATAAGTAAAGTTTGAGACTGAGTCACCGATGTGGAACAATTCTGTTTAGAGTATATACCCTGAGAGTCCACTAAGAGTCTATGAACCTTTTAGGCAGCAGCTCCTGGGCAGCCCATTGTATTACAAGAGGATATCGTATAGTATGGCAGATAAATGGCAGGTCCAGAGTCTGACAGACTTGAATTTACATCCTGGCCATCCTTTACTTCTTGTATGACCTCGGACAAGTTATTTACCTTCTCTGCGCCTAATTTTCCTCATGTTTAAAATTCAGGAAACCTCAAAAGATGATTGGTAAAATTCAATAAAATAACATGTATTCAAATGCCTGGAATGTAGTATGCACTTACATATGCTAGCTGTTATTAAAAACAACCAGTTGAAAGGAAAAGATCTCCAAAATTTAGACATAAAATGACTCACTAACATGTCAGCTTTTCCTAGATGAAGATATCAGAGCACTTTTGCTCTTTGAGTGGCAAACTTGATTTATATAATGAGTATAATAATTATAATAATATGCCTTAGGGTTGCTATAAGAGTTAATTGAGATATTGTGTATACAATATCTGATCTACAAGTGTGGCTATTATTATTAAATTGTGTCAGAGATTCAACAGCTGAAGAAAAAATAAGGACCAAATCTAAGAGTCTTGATCTTCCTTAACCTTTTCCTGAGATAGTGGCAGTGTTATAATACACTGTAACTACAGAAACAAGACAGGGACTTTCCTATTGGGGAATTATCCAGGTTGACTTAAGCCAGAATTCTCTAAAAGTAATTACAAATGTCCTCCCCTTCTTTGGTTTACTTAGTATTGATCAGCGCTGCCAGAAGAATTGCTGGCTTGTCTTGGGTGCCTCCTTGACAATCCAGGGCTTCTCACACCAAAGTCACACCTAGGGTGGCCCCAACAGAAATTAGCCTGTGGTCCCATCAGTCATGCTAATGGTGATGACATGAATCACCTCTTGAGGTTTTGATTCAGAGAACCCACTTCCACTTCCAGGGGTTGTGTTTTGAGTCTTCAAACATCAATAGAACCCCTACTGTGTGTAGGACTTTGTGCCTGGCTCAGAGTAGGCACTCAAATATTTGTTGATGGATTGATTGATTAGAGGGCTGCCAAGGTTAGTAAAACATTCTCTACTTTCAAGGCATTGACATCCAGTGGAGCAGACTGATTCATACAGCTAGTTTGCACCCAGAGCAAATTGTGATAAAGCCTAAAAGCTAAAAAAAAAAAAAAACCAAAAAGAAGTAGAACTGGGAATAATTCCAACCGGACATATGTGGGAAAGCTACAAGGAGAAAGAAGCACTTGATACGTAACTTTGCAGCTAATTGAGATTTTTTACTATTGAGGGAAAGAGCAAAAAAGAGTAACCACAAGAAAGCAATAAAAAGCAGACCTCCTTATTGTCAAATGATAGTGATATGTGTGTGTGTATGTTCTCATGTACACATATGCATGTGTGCTATAGAAGATGGAGAAACATGATGATCAAACAAATAACTTGGATCTTTGTTTTGTAGATGACAGGGGTCTGAGAAAGATTTTGAGCAAAGGAATAATTAAATTAATGGGATTTTTTGGATATTATTACTAGATGAAAACACTTAAAAATTACTAAAGCACAACTCTTTCAGCACCACTGATACTTCTAGGGTGAGAAGAAGAAATAAAAGTAATTAAATTTTGTTCAGATGAATACAAAGCTGATGAGATCAACTCTAATAATAAATTGACAACTTCTGGGAGCTGAGCTCCCAGTGTGGTGACCGACAGCTACCCTTGTGACATCACTGTCATTCTTGTTTATTTTTTTATTTTATTTGACACCAGCTGTCAACATTAGAATCGATACTTGCTGCAACAGAGGTCATTGCTGGCAGGTGTCCACCAAACACTAAGATTCTGTTTTATTTTCACTGTGTTTGAAAGAAGGGACTGCTCTCTAGAGTCCATCATAGGAAATGCATTGTAGATGAAGAAGATAACACTAGTATAAATTTCACAAAACTCAATTTCTGCCAAGTGTTACTAGGTTTCAACATTTTGACAAGGTCTCTAAGATTAAATATATTTGAGAAATGATTGACTAAAAAGAGTTACGAGGGGTGAGCCCCCAAAAATGGAATGTATTTTTTAAAACGTGTATTTACTCTTACATGTTTAAACTTCAGTCACCTTGAAATACTCTCCATTTGAGGCAATACATCTATCTAGAAGCTTTTTCCATTGCTCTTAAACAGTTTTTGAACTCATCAATGGTGATGCTTTTTAGTGCTTCTGCTATTTTTTGTTTCACCTCTTCCACATCGGCAAAACATTTCCCTTTTTTTATTCCAGGAAACAAAAAAAGTCACTCAGTGCGAGATGGGGTGAATAGGGAAGGTGGAGCTTTTTGGTCAAAAGCTGCTGGTCACTCAGTGTGGTGTGGGCAGATACGTTGTCATGGTGAAAGAACCAGTCACCTGTTTGCCACAACTTGGGATGTTTCTTTCACAAATTGTGACACAACCGTCTCAAAACTTCCAGATAGAGACATTGGTTGACTGTTTGATCTGGAGGAACAAATTCCAATTGTATTACAGAGGACCCATCCTCCAAAAGATAATTCCAGTTTTTAGGGGGTCCACTAGTATCTTTGCTGAAGGAATTCTCAGAGCCTTCCCTAGGAGGATGTATATTTGATCCTTCAAGAAGGGGCTAGAATACACACTTATTTGACTTTAGAATCCTTTGTTTTCATTTGGTTGGGTTTTTAATAGATAAATAAATAAGAATGTATATATTTACAGTGTAGAATGTGATTTTTTATGTATGTATACATTGTGAAATGATTAAATCAAGCTAATTAACATATCCATCACCTCATACTTAGCATTTTTGTGGTAAGATATTTAAAATCTATTCACCTAGCAATTTTCAAGTATGCAATATCTTATTATCTGTAGTCACTATGCTGTACAATAGACATCCAGAACTTATTCCATCTAACTGAAACTTTTTGTTTCAACATCTTCCCTTCTCCCTCCCTCCAGTCCAATCACTGGCAACCACCATTCTACTCTCTACTTCGATGAGTTGAACTTTTTTAGATTGCACATATAAGTGAAATCATGCAGTATTTGCCTTTCTGTGACTGGCTTATTTCACTTAGCATAATGCCCTCCAGGTTCATTCAAGTTGTCACATATGACAGATTTATTTTCTTCTTTAAGACTGAATAGTATTCCATTGTGTATATATATCACATTTTCTCAATTCATTAGTCTGTTTTTGGACACGTAGGTTGCTTCTATAATGTGGCTATTGTGAATAATGCTGCAATGAACACAAGAGTGCAGATATCTCTTTGACACAATAATTTATTTTCTTTAGATATATAACCAGAAGTAGAATTGCTAAATTATATAGTAAGAATTATTTGGTTTTGGATTAGTACATGAGGTGAACCTATGTTGGGAAATGCTGTTGCAGAAAATAGAATTCGATTTAAAACAGTATTTTGGGCTCGAATCATACAGATCACTGATGTTGGTATTCTGATATAGTGCAACCTCTGTCTACCCAGCTACTCTCTGCTCCATAATGTCCACTAATCCAAAATCCACTCATTTCAGTTCATGCAGACTCACTTCTTTTATGATTTTTTTCAAGCATACAACACATTTTCTTCCCTAATGACCTATTTCCAGTCCTCTTGTGAGATCTATTACAGTGGTCTCTTAACATGTTCGCATACCTACCTATGTTGTTTCCTCTTTCTTATTCATCTTATGTGATTCCTAAAGCATCCATCCAGCCATGTTACTACCCTGCTTGGTGTTACAAAGGCCTTCTTAAATAAGTACTTATTTAAAAAACAAGGAAAAACTACCTATGGCGTTCAAAGCCTATTTCATTAGGTCCCAACCTACCTTGCCAACTTTCTTTTGTGTTCTTCCTTTCCCCAACTTGCATGATTGACATGCTAGAATCAAACTGATCCACTTCCTAATCTCCATTATTTGGATCTTATTGCCTCCATGGTTATGCTAACTCCCTGCTTTGCCCAGGGAGACCCAACTTAAATACTTCCTCCTCTATGAAACACTCCCTTAATCATACTCAGTAAAAGGGATCCCGCTCTAATATGATCTGAAGCACGTGGTATTACTAAGAAAACACATATTAACACATCCTATTATTACTTATATGTGTGTTCAGATGCCACTAACTAGCTGCGTGAACATGGATAAGTCACTTAGCATCAGTTTTCTCATTTGAAAAGTGAGGCAATCATAACATCTACCAATAGGATTGTTGTGAAGATTAAATTAAATCATACATATAAAGCAGCTTCCAGTTTAATCAATGCCACATTCCACATAATATCTTTTTTTTTTTAGTTAGAGTCTCACTCCGTCACCCAGGCTGGAGGGCAGTGGCAAACTCACGTCACCCCAGTGTGTACCTGCTGGGCTCAGGTGATCCTCTCTCCTCAACCTTCCAAGTAGCTGGATCTACAGGCACGTGCTACCACACATGGCTAAATTTTTTTTATGTATTGTAGAGATGAGATCTCACCAAATTGCCAGGGCTGGTCTCGAACCCATGGGCTCAGGGCAATACTCTCACCTCAGCTTCCCAAAGTGCTGGGATTATAGGCGTGAGCCACCACGCCCAGCCTCCACATAATATCTTAAGCATCTTGAAGAAAGTAATTGAGCCTGATTCTCCTAATCATCCCAGGCACCCAGTTCAATGCCTGACCCTAGCAGGCATTCATATTTATTGAGTGAGTTAAACATGATTGGCCAGGTTTTTTCTCCTCTGCCACTGCATCCTTTTGTGAAGCCAGGGTGAAGTTACAAGGCCAAGCACACAGCCCTTCTATCAATGGCTCACCAAATCCTTTCAGTTTTAAGCATGACTGCTTGAGAGTTCAAAAATAAGTTTGATTCCAATTTTTTAAATAACTCAGAAAAGAAAAAAACAGCTCATTAAAACACGAAGGAAGTCTCACTATAGTACTAGATGTCAATCCTGAATTATACCAAAATTAATCAAAATGTCATCTTTTATATTCAGCTATCTGCATAGTTTTTTTTCTTTGCTGTCATTGATTTATTCTCAAAGAGAAAATGTTATTCTCTTTGATAAATTGATCAAGACTGCCACCTATTCGCTATTTGGCTGAAATGCCACGCTTATGGCAGCTTACCTACACCCATTAAAATCTAGCAAATTACTTCTGAGAGGCTGCCATTCACCTCATTGGATACAGTGAGCTTATCTGGAAATACGAATGAAGATCTGGGTCAAAGATAATCTCTTCTAATACATAGAAAAATGTAATTTCACTCTTTTAAGATACACACAGAGGTGTTTAAAATAATAAAGCCACAAGCCTAAATACTGAAAACCTCTAATTGGATTGGCAGAAAAAATACAGGATATTGAGTAAAATTTGAATATCAGATAAATAATAAATAATAAAAACTGCTTAGTATAAATATGTTCCATGCAATGTTGATACATACTTATACTAAGAAAATATTCATTGTTTATCTGAAATTCAAACTTAACTGCATGCCTTGTATTTTTATTTACTAAATCTGGAAACCCTACTCTAATGCCCCCTTCTCCACCCACTCACCATTCTAAGGACACTCAGCTCTGAGTCTTGAAAACTGATCACAGTTGCAAAAATTCTGGGCTCCTTTGCTTTGTGGTCAGTGGTATGTACTGGAATAAAATATGAGTGGGGGAAAAAATAAGCCAGCTATTAATCCTTCCCCTTCTTAGTTCTCAGCGACTGCATTCATCGTTTGCCACAAATCTTGTCTGATAGCTTCTCTTTTGTGGCCTCAAGCTGTCCCCAGTTTCTGCTAATTTCATTTCTTCTACTTGTCCTTTCAGGCTTAGGGATGGAAGGCTTTCCCACAGTTACACATTCCTGGTGTTTCCACATCCTATATTTCCTTAACCCTGGCCAAAATTCTGTAACTAGTCTCTTCATTCAATGATTTTCAGCTGAACTCTTTGAGTGCTTCCTTTGATTCTCATCTTCAAATGGCACAGGACAGAGATTCACAATATGAATGTACCTATCACTTTGGGTCCATTCATTATGGAAGCTGTAGTCTCAAACCAGATTATTCTTTAGTTTAAGTAAAATTTAACCTTGACTTCAGGAAAAACCATATCTGAGAAAAATACTTCCACTGAGTAAAGTTAACAATGACAACAACCTCTTAATCCTCAGTCGCTTAACACATCCCAGAATTAATGATGTTCAGAGGTACTGATGACAGCCAGTGCCTTGGCAGCTGCTGGCTACTGCTTATGGCATGCTGATAGTAAAGTGAAATGTTTCCAGTCCTGTCTGGGCATGACAAATTCTAAAAACCTGCAAATCTCTGAGACACCCTGGGCTTCATCAAGAAGGAAACTGAAGAGCTCTCTCCTGATCCCAATAGAAGCAGAGAAGAGAACATTCCTTTGGAAGACCAAGTCCACTAAGGATCCTTGTCAAAAGCTGTCCTCACTAGTTTTCACTTGGTCATCTCAGTAGTATCTTCAGCTGCATCCAAGACATAATATTCATTCCTTCCTTTGTTTGCTTTTTCATTCAATAACTTATGTAATATGCATACATTGAGTGTATAATATGTGTCACACATTGTGTTAAGTGCTGTAACACAGAGATGAACTATTACCTGGTCCTTGAATGATTCATATTTTAGTGGACAAACAGGTATGTACACAAATACAGGGAAAAGGATGTTCTATGTATGTTGACAGCAAGTCATACAGGGAATAGCAACACAAAGAGGCAACACTTTTTAAATGAAAGTTTTACAGGAAACATTTTTCAGAGGCAAGTTTTGGAAGTTGAGCAGAAGTTCACATGATAGGAGTTCACTCTTTAGGCAGAGACAGCAGAGTGGGTAGAGTCATGGGGGCATAAAACAGCCAGGTGCATCCTGGGATCTGTAAATATCACAGTATGTATAGGGAAAGTATGCATTGGGGGAAGATGTGAGGTGAAAAGCTGGGCAGGAGGGTCCATTTGAAGGTTTCTGTATGCCATGCTAAAAAAAGGACCCAAAGTGATAGGTACATTCATATTGTGAATCTGTGTCCTGTGCCATTTGAAGATTGTATTAGCTGGGAATCAAAGAAGGCACTCAAAGAGTTCAGCTGAAAATCATTGAATGAAGAGACTAGTTACAGAATTATGGTCAGGGTTAAGGAATTATAGGATGTGGAAGAACCAGGAATGTGTAACTGTGGGAAAGCCTTTCATCCCTAAGCCTGATGGGACAAGTAGAGGAAATGGAATTAGCAGAACCTGGGGACAGTTCATTTCTTCTATGGTTCTTAATATGCACCAGGCACTGTTCTAAGTACTCTACATACAGTAACCTAAAAATAATCCTGTGTGATAAATAGTAATTTTTAAAATTTATTTATTTTAGAGACGAGGTCTCACCAAGTTGCCCAAGCTGGTCTTGATCACCTGGGCTCAGGTAATCCTCTCGTCTCCACCTCCCAAAATGCTGGGATTTCAGGTGTGAGCCACCACGCCAGCAATCAACAGTATTTTTTATCCTCACTTTGCAGATGAGAAAACTGAAACATGGAAAGGTTAAATGACTTGTGCATACACAACTTAGTGGCACAGCTGGCATTCAAACCCAAGTATTCCATCTCTAAGATTAATATGTTTGATCATTAACTTCCTAATATGTGCCAGGCATTGAAAAGACAAAGGCAGGGAAGACCAGATCTTTGCTCTCGAGGAATACAAAGTCTATAACGAAACAAACTCAGAAACAGGTATTTATAAGACCTTTGATTACAAATCCCTTCACTTGCTTTAGATGGTCTCCCAATCTGACTGTCCCTGTTCCTACTGACTGATTATCAACAGTCCCCAACCTGTTTATAGTACTTCTGATTGCATCCTCCTCTGTTTACAATTTGACGCCTGTCACTTTGAACAGGAGAATTTGCATCTGCTCTCTGATGTGACTGGTCAATAGATCCTCTTCACTGCTTTGGCAGTGGGTATTGTACCACTGGCTCTCCCTGTTCCAGACACTAACCATGCCCTTAGGCACTAATCCTGGCCCAAAACCACTGGCTGACCAACTGGTCTCATCCGCTGTGAGAAAGAGATTGGACATTTTTCCATGAACAACGAATCCCTCAGGAACTCTTGTTACCATAGCAACAAGAAAAAACTGGCAGCTGCCTTCTAATCTCTGGCCTGGTGAACATGGCAGTGATTGAGGAAAATGCAGACCTTTGGAGCTGAGGTGCTGACCTCAGTTGTACAAGGAGGGGGAAAACTGTTCATCCTGTGCTGGTGAGGGCTGGAACATTCTCAGCTCTACCCCTCTACTTTTCTTGTAGAAAGAAAAATAAGGGTTACATAGTCAAACAGTCTCTACTATTTTAAACAGCCTCAACTCATTAAGGATACATGGAAGACAAGATTTACTATGAAGAGAGAACTTAAAAAAAGATAATGTATCCTTTACTTAGGTTTAAAAAATATATTTTTAATAATCATAAAAATAACCAACAATTGTTCATCATATAAAAGATGCTGTGCTAAGCACTCTGCATATATTATTATTTTCATTCAATCCACACAAAAATTTTGTATTTACGATTATCCTCATTTTATATATGCAGAAAGTGAAGATCAGAGATGTTAGGTAATATGTCCTAGGAAATACAGCAAACAAAGGGCAGAGCAGGTGTCCAAACTTTAATCCATCTGACTGCAAAGCCCATGTTTATAATCTTTCTTCTGTATTATACAACCTCAAAGTTCCTACTGGTAAAATTACACAGGGATTTTGGTCAACTTGGGAATTATCTGATGATACTATCTGGGAAAACATAGCTGATAGAGGCATCTGGTAGCTCTTCCTAGAAGAAGGGAAGATCATAGACTACACCATATGTTTGATATGGTGGATACTGTGTATCACCACGTAGAACAGGCCGCTTAGAACATACAGCCCCAGTATAGCCGCTTCTGGGAAATGCCACAGCCAGTCAGCACTAGAAGACTAGAGTACCTTAATCCTTGGTCCAGGCTGGGTCCACTTCCCAAACAATCATTACATAAATTGCTTGCCAGTCATACTGAGAATGGCTGAACCTACTAGTGGATGCTTGGGGAACTGACAAACTTGAGGGCCTGAGTCAGTTCAGTCCTCAACCATGGGTAAGCAGGATAGACACTTGTGCCCGGGAGTAGGGGAGGATGCCAATCTCAAACCATCCCTGCCCAGCTCAGATTAAGGGATCCCTCGGAGTGAATAATGTCACCATTCACATTTCTATCATTCTTCGACCTTACAGTCAGGAAACCCACAATGCTCCACTCTACTGTGTGTGGGCAGGTAAAGGACAACTGACCATTTAGCATCCACACCTCATTTCTATGCTTTGGGAATCTGCCACTGTTAACTTTGACAGAAAGCAGGGCTCCAGATCCCACAAAGGAATCTGAAAAGATCAGATAATCACCCTTCCTGTCTATGCGGCACAAAACAATGAATTTATTATCGTACCATTGTAGAGACTAAAAGTTCAAAATATGTCTCACTGGGACAAAACCAAGGTGGTATCAGGGCTGTGCTCCTCCTGGAAGCTCTATGAGAGAGTTCACATTTGTGCCTTTTCCAGTTTCTATAGGCTGTTCACATTCCTTGGCTCGTGGTCCTCTTCCTCCATCTTCAAAGCCAGAAGCATAGCATTTTCCAATCTCTCTCTCTCTCTCTCTCTCTCTCTCTCTCTCTCTCTCTCTCTCTCTCTCTCTCACACACACACACACACACACACACACACACACTCTGACCGTCTTACTTACCTGTGACCTTTACTTGACTAATTAAATGTTCTCAATTTCTGAAGCAAATGACACAAAGAAACAAAGACATTTTAAAAACTACCCTAGTGGTGGGAGTAGTAGCTATTGTGTCCAGCAGCAGCAAGAGCATCACCCTAACCAACTGGCTGCTGGAGAGTGACCTTGGATGGTCAAGATAGATGGACACTTCTGGCTGAGCAATCCAATCAGTCACATTTCATTTCCAAGCAGCTCGGCTTGAAGAACCTCTCAGCATCTGTAGCCAACTGCTACCCACAATTCACATTCCCTATCACCATTAGCCTTAACTGACTAGAAGCCCACAATTCCCCTTTTATTCTTTTGGTAGCAGGGGAAATGATTGACTGTCCACCATCTATATTCTATTTCTATGTTGACTGGGATTCTGAACACTGAGTTTCATTTGGCTCTTGTCCTGACCTGGTTTGCTAGCATAGCCACTGTTTCCCAACATCATTCCCATAAATCCTTTCTTCTCTAACCCAGTCATAGTTTTTTTTTTTCCTGTTATTTGCCATCAAGAATCCTGATGAGATGATTTGAGAACTTAGCTTTTTCTCTGATGATGCCTATTTGATACCCTCTCCCAAATTCCCTGCCTTTATGTCATAATCTCTGGGAGCTGTATTACTTTCACATTACTACTGTAACAAATTACTACAAGCCTTGTGGCATAAAACAACAAATTCATTATCTTACAGTTGTGGAGATTGAAAGTTCAAAATGCGTCTCACTGGGATAAAATCAAGGTGTTATCAGGACTGTTCCCTAGAAGTTCTAAGGGAGAGTTAATTTTTGTGCCTCTTCCAGTTTCTAGAGGCTGCTCACATTACTTGGCTCATGGTCCTCTTTCTCCATCTTTGAAGCTAACAATATGGCATTTTCCAATCTCTCTCTCACCCTGACCCTCTTATTTCTCTATTACAAGGACTTTTGTGATTAGAATGGACCTACTCAGATAATCCAGGATGATCTCTTCATTCTGAAATTTTTAAGTTAATCACATCTGCAAAGTCCCTTTCACCATGTAAGAGTCATATATTCACAGGTTCTCAGGATTAGGACATGGAGATCTTTGGGAGATCATTATTCTGCCAACCAAAGGGACCATTCTTTGCTCCAGCTCATTCTCTGTCTACAATAACCACCTAGAAGAACCTCAGTGCTTACCACACTGGATCCCCTAAAGGTGCTTATAATTTGACCTGGCTAGAAAAAGGCAATGAGTGAAAGCCTACTTTCAACAACTGTTAAGGTTAATCAGAATACCACATGATGCCGGTGGCGTAGCTAATGCTATTTAATGTATCACAATCCATTGTTTTTACCTTCTGGGCACATAGCTAAACTGCATTTCCCTGTCTCTCCTGAAGTTAGATGGAGTGTCTGAGTTCTGACCAATGATCTGTGGGCCAAAGGAATGAACACCACTTTCAAGCCTATGATTAAAACTTTCAGAACAATCCTTCATTCTCTCTGTCTTTCTTCTTCCTCCTCATCTTCCTCCTCTTCTGTCTCCTCCTCCTTCTCTTCTTCTTCTTCTTTCCCTCCCCTATCCTTTTTGTTATTTCTCCCCTACTGGCTTGGGCAGAGGACCCAGTGGAAGATTCTAAGACTCTAGAAATGTGGTTGTGCCAGCACATGGAAGTAGCATCGATCATTAAGTAACTTTGTGATACAGAGGCTCCTTCAACCATTTATCGCACCCACATTGGACTATAACATGAGCAAGAAATAATTACTTGTGTTAATATGCCATTGTTTTTTTCATTGCTTATCATAACAATTAGTCTACCCTGACTAATACTACATCCTCAATCTAATATCTCTAACATATTTCAAAGGCAAAACAAGAGTATCATTCTAAAACTACTGGACCAGTTGTTAAAATGTATCTAAATGATATCTAAACAAAATTCTTCAATTATGCTCCTCCTCAATTCCTGATATGCTCACTACCAACTGTAGTCCAATCTGAGAAATGCATCTTTGAATGCTCAAAAGTAGATTTCCTAGACCCCACAATGGAATTCAATAGATGTTTGTTGAATAAATGAATTAAAGCAACAACTAACCTACTTAATTCTATTCTTCAACTAATGCCTACAACTCAAGACAGGAAACTACAATGAAAAGGATACTATATTCCCCTCAATGTCATTGCTACTTCTTATGCATGATCCAGTCTGGTGGGGAGGTTATGGACAAAAATGGAAGCAATAATTCTCACTTCTCTAAAATGTTTGCAAATATATTTTAGCCTTTCACCAGGGAAGGATAGCAACATTTTACCTATCAGAGGTTAAAGGTAGACCAGAGAAGTCTCCCTTAAGTCTGTGTTTTTATATCAACTTGACACCTCTAGAATCTACAAACCTAGGAGTCCTTAAAGGAAAGTTGGGCATCACCAGACCTTTCTTTACCTATTTCAGAGTGTTCCCTACTTCTGATTAACCCCTCTTTTATTTGCTTCCATTGGTATTTTGGATAGCTGGTTTGTTTAGCTCCTGATTTTAAGTTTCCTCTCTAGGACACAGACTTGAATTTTTCCTACTGGTTCTCTTTCTTGGAACTGTATCAAGTAATGTAGTCATCTGTATAATTCAGGGTTTTTATAGGTATCTGTATCAGAAACCTGTTTATACCATCTTCGGGAAAATAAAGTGGAACTTCTTCAAGTAGACGCAGTGGCTGAGATTCAGGGTTTGACCGCTCTCTTTTGCTCACTTTATCTTTTTGTTCTGCTTCCCTCTGCATAGACTCTACTCTTCAAACAAGCTTTCTACACATGGTAGATAAGATGGCTGCCCTCGTGTTTGCCCACATTAGCAACATCAAATAAAAAGGAAGTCTTCTCTGCTAACTCCATCAGAAAAGTTTTGGGATAATTATGATTGACTCTGCCTGGTAATGAAATCATCCCTGAACAAATCCCTGTGTCTGAGGTACTCTGTCCAGACCTAGGCTACATTCATTGCCAATAGCTTGGGGTGGCAGACAGCTGGCTGAGACTGTGGTTAATATCATTTCCCAAACCATATGTAGTAGAGGAAGAGTTATTTAAAGGAACAAAGACTTTCTATTAGGAAAAAAGTGACAAGAATAAAAAGATCTCTCCAACAAAACATAAGCTGCCACTGTCTACTATAATATGTAATACAGTTGTATACCAATTCAGATAGTTGGTGTAATCATACTCACAAATGTACTAACATAAAAAAAGAATCAATTAACTTACCTTAATTGACACTTAAGGGTGTGGTCAAGAACAAGACAACACAGAAGGGATATTTGGTAACTAGAGGAGTCTTAGTCATGCCAGCCAAATAAGACTTGAGAAGCTCCAAGATGTCCTGCATTGCCCTTCTCCATTCACTGCAGCCCTCTAGCCAAATTAGCAGAAGTGAAGACATGAGGTATCTAGAAAGATAGTGGTTTAGTTCTAGCCAGTACTTTTCTGATGAAATTCATAAGGAAGCCTACATTTGGCGGGGGTGGGTAAGTCAATGAACTTAACATTAGGATTTTATGGGTGGAAAAGTTCTTGTTAATAACAAAATCCGAGAGTTGGGTCATCCTCGCTGAGCTGTCCTGCTGTCCGGTACCCCCATGTGTCTTTACTCCAACCTTTGTTGCCCTGTGACCTGCAGGTCGTGGGAGCCTGTGGGGTGGATGCTAGGACACCTGGAAGCCAGGAGATAGTGCAACTTGTCCAGATAATCTCACCTAAGAAGAAATTCCAGAGAAATAGGAGGAAAAGGAAAAAAATGGGTGGTTCTCAGGGGCTATTGACATTCAAGGGTGTGGCCATAGAATTCTCTCCAGAGGAGCAGGAATGCCTGGAACCCCCTCAGGGGATATTGTACAGGAATGTGATGTTAGAGAACCACAAAAACCTGGTTTTACTAGGCCTTGCTGTCTCTAAGCCAGACTTGATCATGTATCTGGAGCAAAGGAAAGAGCCCTGGGATGTGAAGAGACACAGTATGTTAGCCAAACCTCCAGCTATGAATTCTCATAACAATGAAGACCTTTTGCCAGAGGAGAGCACAGAAGAGTCACTCACAAAGGTGACATATGGAAGATATGGCTTTAAGAATTTACACTTAGGGATAGATTAGAAAAGTGTAAATGAGGGTGAAGGGCAAAGAGGATATTAATTTGTACATGATCATTATAACTTTAACAAATATGGGACGGTCTTTTTTCAGCGCTGTGAAGTATGTGGCAAAGCCTTTTTCTTTCATTCAGAACTTGCTAAACATTGGAGGATCCATAAAGGAGAGAAATTCTACAAATGTGAAGAATGTCACATAGCCTTTAACTTGTACTCAGGCTTATTCAACATCAGAGAATCCATGCTGGAGAGAAACCCTACAGATAGACAAAATGTGACAAAGTCTTTAAATTTCATTCAGTTCTTGCTCGACATACAAAATTCCATACTGGAGAGAAACGCTACATATGTCAAGAATGTGGCAAAGCCTATCACTATCGCACAGGACTTTATGAACATAGGAGGATCCATATTGAAGAGAAACCTTACAAATGTGAATAATGTGGCAAAACCTTTGCATATTACTCAAACATCACTAGACATCAAATAATCCAGATTGGAGAGAAACTCTACAAATGTGAAAAATGTGCTAAAGCCTTTTGCTCTCATTCACAACTTGCTACACATAGGATGATCCATACCGGAGAGAAACCTTACAAATGTAAAGAATGTGGCAAAGCCTTTCGTTATTTATCATTTGCTGGACATAGGAGGATCCATACAAGAGAGAAACTATACAAATGTGAATGATGTGACAAAGCCTTTTGCTTTCATTCAGGATTTGCTAGACGTACGTGGATCTATATTGGAGAGAAATCCTACAAATGTGAAGAATTTGAGGAAAGTCTTCAATCAGTACTTATATCCTTTTTCACATCAGGGAATCCACACTGGAGAGAAGCCTTTCAAATATAAAGAACATGGGAAACCTTTCACTGTTGCTCCAACTCTTCTCGACATGAGGGAATTCATACACTATAAATTCCCTATATCTGAAATGACTATGGAAGCACATTTATCAAAATATAAGTCATAGAGAACCTATGGAGAAAAGCTTTACAGATGTAAAAAAATAGTACCTCACTTTTACTTATATCATAGATTTTTAGATTGTAGAAATGTAAACATTGTCTAAATTATTTTACTGTATCTAAAATTTTGACATTAGAAAATTTGCCTTGGAGGAAAGTTCTACAAATTTATCGAATGTGTGCAGATCTTTGTTCAAAATATGTGCCTTAGATAAGACCATGGTGTTCATGCTGAAATATTTAAAGACACAATATATGTGAAAATGTATTTAATCAACAGTCACATTTAAATAAACATCATAGGATTTACACTATAAAAAAATTAAAAAATAACAAAATCCACAGAGTGACAATAGGAGTAGCTAAAGTGAAACAGAAATAAGGATCACTGGCTATAGAAGACCAGGATGATGATAGAACTTAGGACAACAAGAAAATTGGGAAGTTTGAATAAATATGGTGAATATGCCAGGAAGTTGGTAAAAGACAAACACAAAGTAAAGAGTATTAAAGCCAGATAGAATGTGCCTGAAAAGAGGAAGTATTTTTATATAACAATGAATGAATATTACTTGGGAGTGAGTCAGTAATGTGAAGATTTCACCCTGTTTTAGCTAGCTAGTGATGCAGTACCAAAGTACCACAAACTGGGTTGCCTAAATAACAGAAATTACTGCCACAGTTCTGGAGTCTAGAAGTCCAAGGTAAGGTGTTGGCAGAATTGTTTTTTTTTTTTTTTTCTGAGAGCTGTGGGAAAAGAATCTGTTCCAGACTTCTTTCATTGGCTTGCAGATGTCTGTCTTTTACCCGTCTCTTCACATTGTCTTCTTTCTATGTGTGTCTGTCTCTGTGTCCAAATTTCCCTTTTTTTATAAGGTCACCACTAATATTGGGTTAGGGCTCACTTTTTTGACCTCATATTGACTTGAGTATTTATGTAAAGGCTCTGTCTTCAAATAAGATCACATTCTGAGGTACTGGGGACTAGAACTCCAGCATATTTTTGAGGGGAAGGTGAACACAGTTCAACCCATAACGTATGCTTTTACCTCTTCTTCGTATTACTCTTTAGCCTTCCTTTAGCAGTGAAGCAGTGGTCCTCGACCTAGGCCTGCACATCAGAATCACCCTGGAAACTTTAAAAAAATCTAGATGCCCAGGTCACACTCCAAATCATTTAAACCATACTCTGAGGGTGGTTTCATTCTTTTTCATGACTGTGCAGTATCTCATGAGGTATATATACCACATTTTAATTGTCCACTGATCAGATGATGGACATTTAGGTTGATTCCACATCTTTACAATTGTGAATTGTGCTGTGATGAACGTGCGAGTGCAGGTGTCTTTGTTATATAATGACCTCTGTTCCTTAGGGTAGATACTTAGTAGTGGGAGTACTGGATCAAATGGCAGATCTACTTTTAGTTCTTTGAGTAATCTCCCTACTGCTTTCCATAGAGGTTGTACTAATTTACACTCCCTCCAACAGTGTATAAGTGTTCCCTTTTATCCACATCCACACCAGCATATATTGTTTTTTGATTTTGAAATACTGGCCATTCTAACTGGTGTAAGGCAGTATCTCATTGTGGTTTTAATTTGCATTTCCTTGATTATGAGTGATGTTGAACATTTGTTCATATGTTTGTTGGCCACTTGTATATCTTCTTTTGAGAAATGTCTATTCATGTCATTTGCTTACTTTTTAATGGTGCT
>CAUYQG010178224.1:0-44621 GCA_963574415.1 Tarsius wallacei | reverse complement strand
TAGATTGCCTTGAGGAGATGGACATCTTAACAATGCTGATTCTTCAAATCCATGAGCATGGAATATTTTTCCATTTGTTTGTGTCATCTTTGATTTCTTGGAGCAGTGTTTTATAGTTTTTGTTGTAAGGGTCTTTCCCTTCTCTGGTTAGGAAGATGCCAAGGTATTTCATTTCTTTGTGTGTGGCTATTGTGAATGGGATTGTGCTTTTTATTTGGGTTTCGATTCATTTATTGTTGGTGCATAGAAATGTGACTGTCTTTTGCACTTTTTTTAATGCCTTGAGACTTTGTCAAAGTCCTTTATCAGTGCAAGGAGGTTTTTAACAGATTCTCTTGGGCTTGCAAGGTATAGAATCATGTCGTCTGCAAAGAGGGATAAGTTGACTTCCTCTTTTCCTATTTGGATACCCCTGATTTCCTTCTCTTCTCTGATTGCTGTGGCTAGGACTTCCAATACTATGTTGAACAGGAGGGGTGAGAGTAGGCATCCTTGTCTTGTTCTGGTTTACAGGGGAAATGGTTCCAATTTCTGTCTGTTTAGCAGTATGTTGGTTGTGGGTTTCTCATAGATGGCTCTTATTATTTTGAGGTATGTTCCATCTGTGCCTAGATGTTCGAGGATTTTTATCAAGAAGGGGTGGTGGATTTTATTGAAAGCTTTTTCTGCATCTAATGATAAAATCATGTGATTTTTGTTTTTACATCTGTTGATGTATTTAATCATGTTTATGATCTTGCAGATGTTGAACCAGCCCTGCATTCTGGGGATGAAGCCTACTTGGACATGCTTTTGCACAGCAGCAGACATAATCAACAGAATGAACAGAAATCCTACTGAATGCAAGAAAATATTTACAAATTACACCTCATAAAAAGGGTTAACATTCAGAATTTACAAGGAACTCAAACAACAACATGAAAAAAACAAAAACAAAAAAAACCCCACCCCATGAAAAGTGGGCAAAAGACGTGAATAGACACTTCTCAAAAGAAGATACACAAGCAGCCAAAAAACATATAAAAAATGCTCAACATAACTAATCATCAGAGAAATGCAAATTAAAACCATAATGAGATATTACTTCACATCAGTCAGAGTGGCTATTATTAGAAAGTCAAAGAACAGATGTTGGCACTGTTGCAGAGAAAAGGGAACCCTCATTCACTGTTGGTGGGATTGTAAATTAATTCAGCCTTTATGGAAACAAAATGGAGATCTCTCAAATAACTTAAAATTGAATCACTATTTGACCCAGCCATCCTGCTACTGGTGATCTACCCCAAGGAAAATAAGTCAATATATTTTAAAAAATGCCTGTACTCATACATTAATTTCAGCACTATTCCCAATAGCAAAATCATGGAACCAACCTAAGTGCCCACCAATGATTGAGTAGATCAAGAAAATGTGGTATATATACACCAGGGAATACTATGCAGCCATAAAAGAATTAAATCATATCCTTTGCAACAGCATGGATGAAGCTGGAGATCATCATTTTAAGTGAACTGACTCAGAAACAGAAAACCAAATTTCTCACTCATATGCACTAACCAAATGGTAACAAAGGTAGAAATGATAGACACTGGGGACACCAATAAGAGGGGGAGGTGTGTGGGGTTAGGGTTTGGATATTACTTATGGGGTACAAGGGCTACCTGAGACCCAATCTCCACCACTACATAATATGTCCATATAAAAAATGTGTACTCCCTGAATCTAAAATAAAAATGGAAAAAATGAAAAGGAAAGAAAATCAATTCTCTCCAGTTTATTTAGCTATAGATTTAGTGAAATACTAATAAAAATTCCAGAAGTTTTTATGAACATTGACATTTGATTTTAAATATATTTTGAGTAGTAGAATGCAAAAGACCTAGAATAGCCAAGACAATCATGAAGAAGAATAAAAAAGCAGGGTAATTTACACTATTAGATATCAAGACTAATGATAACATAAAAATTAATAGAGTGCTATTGATGAAAAAATAGACCAATAGATTAGAAAAGAAAGTCCAGAAATCTACACGTATATTGTCACCTATTTATCATAAAGGCACCTCTTCTATTCAGTGGAATAGGAATAGTCTTTTCAATAAGTTGCACTTGGTCAATATCTAAGTGAAAAAGATAAATGAGTCTTTATTCCTAACTCATCACATAACATACAACATTAATTTGACATGGATTACAGATCTAAGTGTATAATAAAGCTTCTAACAATACATCTCATAGAAGAAAACATAAGAGTATGTCTTCATAACTTTGGTTCTCCATGGACTTTCATAAGGTATGGTAATACTAAGAGACACTCTAATGAATCTGTATTACACACATACTCTTTTTTTGTTTTTGTTTTTTTTTGTTTTTGTTTTTTGAGTTGGAGTCCCACTCGATCGCCCAGACTGGAGTGCAGTGGCCGCTCCCGGCCACCGCAGCCTCGACCTGCTGGGCTCCGGTGATCCTTCCGCCTCAGCATTCCGAGTAGCCGGAATTACAGGCGCGCGCTACCACGCCCGGCTAATTTTTTTTGATTTATTGTAGAGATGAGGTTTCGCCTGCCCAGGAGGGTCTCGAACCCCTGGGCTCAGGCAATCCACTCACCTCAGCCTCCCAAGGCGCGGGATTACAGGCTGAGCCACCGAGCCCAGCCTCTTTTTTTTTTTAACCTCTGTTGTGGAGTAGAATCCAATTTCCTATTGGTAATTAGGATCAATTACTCAAATCAGTAGAGTAACTCCCTCCTTTTCATGCTGCTTCAGAGGTATGGGAAACCCAAAGTAGCTGGCTTGCCATTTTAACTTCCTGACGAATGGAATCATTGTTGTATCTCCTGGTGGAAGTATTCCTCCTCCCTCTGGAACTAAGACCTCTAGGCCAGCAGAGTACAATGTCATGGAGACAGGAAGCAAAAACGTTGCTAGTGGGTTACAAGGGATAATAATGTGTGGTGCCACTCTCATCTCCATTCTTTGATTTCTAGACCCATGAATCCCGGCTATGAAAGAAATAGCACCATATACTGGTTGCTGATTTAGAATATATGCAGCTTCCTGGAGAATGCTGCCCCACCCCTGCCAGTCGACTGGATCTATAACTGAGTATTTGAAAGGCCATTACACTGTCAAGCCAGCTACTTCAGGATGGTGGGGAACATGGTTAGACCAAGTGAATACTATAAGAATGGACCACACTTCTTCTTCTGTGAAGTGAGTTACTTGATCAGAAGCAATGCTGTGTGGAATACCATGATGGTGGATAAGACATTCTATAAGTCCATGCATGGTAGTTTTGGCTGAAGCATTGAGTGCAGGGAAGGCAAATCTATGTCCAGAGCAAATATCTAGTCCAGTAAGAGCAAAACACTGCTTCTTCTGTGTTGGAAGGAGGCCATTGTAGTCAATATGCTGCCAGGTAGCTGGGTAATCAACCAGGGGAAAGCACCATATCAGGACCCGGTATTATTCTTTGCTGCTGGCAGATTGGCCATCTGCAGTGACTGTAGCCAGGTTGGCCTTGGTAAGGGAAAGTTGATACTGCTGAGCCTATGCATAACCTTAACCCCTGCCATCATGGCTACTTAGTGCATGAACCCATTGCGTGATAGCAAGGGTGGCTAGGGAAAGAGGGTATCCCTATAGTAGGTCATCTTATCCACTTGATTATTAAAATCCTCTTCTGCTGAGCTCATCATTTGGTGAGCATTCTTATAGAACACAGATACCTTTATGTTTTTTGCCCATTCAGAGAGACCTGTCCACATAAATCTTTCCTAGACCTCCTAGTCAACAATTTTTCAATTGTTTCTTTCATGACCCTGACCATCAGGCAAACCATTAATCATAGCCCATTAATTAATATGTAATAACACATCTGGCCATCTTCCCTTCCAAGCAGTGTGAACAACCAGAGTGTACTGCTCCACATTCTGCCCACTAGGAGGATTTTCCCTTCATGATTGTCCTTCAGGGATGTCCCAGAGAAGGGTTGTAGTGCTGCAGCAGTACATCTTAGGGTGACACCTGTATATTGCATGGAATGATCTGTACACTGGGCCCAAGTTTTCTCTTCCTTTATCAACTAATCATAGGGAACTCCCCATGAAAGTATAGATGGGGCCTGGGAGAGAGAAGATAATGTAGTAGAAGTGGAGAACATGGGCATTTGAACCACTTCCTCATGCAAGTTTTTTGTGCCTTCAGAGCCTTGTTGAGCCTGATCTCAACTATACCACCTCCATTTGATGACAGAGTGCTTATGTGCACATCCAACTTAATGGCTTGTTGGATCAGACACCATCCAGGTTTTGATGGGCAGATTATGTTGCATGGTAATGTGCTGGCCCAGGCCTAAGCATGCAGTGCCTAATAAAACACACTAGCAAGCCAAAAGCTCTTTATCAAAAGGAGAAACCACAGGAGATGGCAAATCTTGTTTCAAAATCCTGATTCACCTAATAGAGGCATGTCAAAGACTCCAAACAACATCCCTATCTGCCACTGACACTTCAAGCACCATTGAATTTGCTGGATCATATGGCACAAATGGCAGAAGTGCTTCTTATGGTTTTTACTAGCAGGTTTTCAGAAAAAAATCACTTGCCAGATTAATTTCTACTACCAGGTACAAGGAAATGTGTTAATTTGCTCAAGCGATAAAGCCACATCTGGAACAGCAGCTGCAATTGGAATTACCACCTGGCTAAGCTTATGAGAATCTACTGTCATTCTCCAAAACCCACCTGTCTTCTGCACAGACTAAATAGGCAAGTTGAATGAGGATGTGAGGGGAATCACCACCTTTGCATTCTTCTTTAAGATCTTGATGGTGGCACGAATCTCTGTAACCATTCAGGAACGTAGAATTGTTTTTTGCTTACTACTTTCTTAGGCAGAGGCAGTTATAGTGGCTTCCATTTGGTCTTTTCTACTATAATAGCTTTTACTCCACTGGTCCGGGAACTGATTTTGTGATTCTTCCAGGTAATAAGTATGTTTGTTCCAATTATCCATTCTGGAACTGGAAAAATAATCATAGAATGAGTTCAGGGACCTGTTATATCCACTGTGAGATAGACATGAGCTAAAACTCCATTAATCACCTGACCCCCATAAGTCCCTACTCTAACGTGTGTACGACAGTGACTTTTTGGTCTCCTAAAATTAGTGTCAGTTCAGAAACAGTGTCCAGTAATACCTGCAAAGCCTATTAGACTGCCACCCTTGTAAAAGGCTATAGTTTCCTTTGAGGAAAGAAGGAGAAAAAATTAACAGTATGCAGTTTTAGCTATGTAGTAAGATTCTTCCTCAAGGGGAGCTGACCTCTCCTTTGTTCTTGGGTCCATACACTAGTTCAAGTCTGGAAATTGGTTAAGAAGCTGTGAATTTTTGTTTTTATGATTCAAGTTAGACTTCTGTTCACTTGACCAAGAACTCTTCCACGTATACACATCAAGTTAGAATTTAGTAGACTACCCATAAATTTCATTTGTAAGGACATGAAGAGCAACCAGCCAACACCATAGGCCTTTGTGAGTCTGACTATTCTTTGACTCCTGTCCATTACATTAACTACACTCACCTTGTCCTTGTCAATTACATCACCACTTGGCTCCTGACATCCTAGAATCCAATTATTTTCATTTCATTTAGGTTCAGTGGCAGCAGTTCCTTCTGTATTTTCTGACCCACCAACAAGAGTGGCCACGGAGCTCTTCAAGGATGCTGGGTTCTCCTTACAGATTTATTTCTCATATAAACCACACCTGGTGACAGGTGTGTCCTCTGAACTTTCCCAGGGTGGACGAGCATGTCTTATATGATAAATCCATGTTAGCATTCCAACATTTCTGAGCCTCTGGATACTTTCCTCTATAGCACTCCTCAAGGCAGTTCTGGCATTTCAAGCACCTTTAATATACCTCCATCTTTTGTTCCATGTTGTAACCAACAAATTAAACACATTGTTAGAGCCCTTTCTTACTCTGTGAGCTGCAACTTTATACTCAGAAACTTTGCTTTGTGAGCCTACATCAGTAAACTCAGTCAATCCAACTTTGTTTCTTCACTATAATCTCACATTGTTAATATCTTTTCCACACATATTCCTCAAATTTTCTCTGTATAAATTTGAAAAATCAAGTAGTTCTTTTGGAGTATAGTTTACCTCTTTATTGGTCACACTTTGAACTTTAACTTTTAGGTACTGCTGGGACTTGACTGATGTACTTATAGGACTAGAAACAAAGAGGGGGTAGTGGGGATGGACCCTGAGGAGAATTATCAGTGTTTCATGAGGCAAATGACTTAGCTCATTACAAGTTCCTTAGGATTAATCTCCTCAGAAGGGATGGAAGAGCTGCTTCTACTGGCAAAGAAGACCCAGAATAATTTAGGGTTTCAATGTTCCCACCTTTATGAGGATCTTTCCATATGCTATTACTTACCAATCAATGACTTCACTTCAACAGCAGACATCTTGCAAGACTGGTGCCATCTTGCACCAATCATTCAGATTGGTCTGAATATTGGAGTCCCCCCAGCATGTGTATGTTTGAACTTAATCCCCATTGTGTTAGATTAGCAAGTGGGACCTTCGGGAAGTAATTAAGTCATGAGGGTTTCACCTTGAGAAAAAGATGAATACCCTTATAAAAGAGGTTAAACGGAGGTGCCTTTCCCTTTCACCATGTGAACATGCAGCAACAAGGTGCCATCTGTAAAGTAGAGAATGGACCCTTGCCAGGTGCCAAATCTGGCATCATCTTGATCTTGAACTTCCTAGCCTCCAGAACTATGAGAAATAAATTTCTGTTGTTTATAAACTGCTAGTCTAACATATTTTGTTATAGTAACTGGACTGGCCAAGACAGTTAGGAATTCAATTTGTGATGTAATTTAGCTATTTGTGGGATGAGATTCTGGGCGTGGTTTTCAGAAATCTCAGCTCTGTGGTAGAGGAGATATATGGGTTTCTTTCATAGACAGAGAAAAATTTATGCAGTGCTTAAGTTGAAAATATGAGTCCCTTTTATTTTCCCACTTTATCCAGTATAATTAGGAGCTATCAGGCAAAGTCATTATATGCCTTAGTTTGACAAAAATGTTTAAGGTATCAAACAGTCATGCATTGCTTAACAATGGAGATATGTTCTTTTTTTTATTATAAAGATGTGGGGTACAATTCAGGTATACAAACGTTGATTATGCAGGTACCCTTGTTGATGAGGTATGCCCCTCCCTCCCCTTCAATGGAGATATGTTCTGAGAAATGTATCGTTAGGTGATTTTGTTGTTGTGTGATCATCAGAGTATAGTTATACAAATATAGATGGTATATAGCCTACTACACACCTAGCCTATATGGTATAGTCTATTGTTCCTAGGCTACAAAACTGTATGGCATGTAACCATACTGAATACTGTAGGCAATTATGACACAATGGTATTATTTATGTATCTAACCATAGACAAGATACAAAAAAAATACAGTATTATAATCTTATGGGAACACCATTGTATAAGACGTTTGTTGTTGTCATGCTGTGCATGACTGTATAAGTTTAACCAGAACCTTGCCTCTTATAAATATTTGATTACCCAATGGTTGTATTTTGCATGTATTTTTGCTACCTCACATCATGAACTATCACTGCTCAATTGGAGAACCAATTTCAGATACCCCAGAACCAATTCAGATAACTCATCCTTTAGATTCTGTTTTTCTGTGACCATTTTTGGTACCAAAATATGTAGTATTCAGGCTTCTCTGGAGAAAAAAAACAACAACAGAATATCGACACAATTTATATCTATATCTATACCTTCATCTATACCTACATCTATATCTAATCTATCTATATAGAAAGAGCAAAATATTTATTGTAAGGAATTAGGTCATATGACTGTGGAGGCTGGCAAGTCCAAAACCTGCAGGGCCAGCCATTGGGTTGAAAATCTAGGCAGAATTTTTATGTTGCATTCTTTTTTTTTTTTTTGAGTTGGAGTCTCACTCTGTCACCCAGACTAGAGTGCAGTGGCTGCTCCCGGCCACCGTAGCCTTGACCTGCTGGGCTCCGGTGATCCTTCCACCTCAGCCTTCCAAGTAGCTGGAACTACAGGCATGTGCTACCACGCCCGGTTAATTTTTTTGATTTATTGTAGAGATGAGGTCTCGCTTGCCCAGGCGGGTCTCGAACCCACAGACTCAGGCAATGCACTCACTTCAGCCTCCCAAAGCATGGGATTACAGACTGAGCCACCGAGCCCGGCTTATGTTGCATTCTTGAGGCAGAATTCATTCTTCTCTGGTGGAGTTTAGTTTTTGCTCAAAAACTTTTAACTGATTGGATGAAGCCCACCAACATTACGTAGGGTTACTTAACTTAAAGTTAACTGATTGTAAATGTTAATCACAGCTAAAGAATACCTTCACAGCAGCGTCTAGATTAGTGTTTGACCAAACCACTGGCAACCATAGCTTAGCCGAGTTGACATATAAAATTAACAATCACAAAGAGCAAGAGAATACATACAGGGAATAATACACATTATTACATACAGGGAATAACAACACGATTAATATTGTTCCACTGGAAAAAAATGAAGGTCATAAAGCAGTGAAATGACATTGAAAGTGATGAAAGAAAAAAACAACAACAACAGTCAATCAAGAATTTTACATTCAGCAAAGCCATCCTTTAAAAAAGGTGACATAGAGATATTTTCAAATAAATGACAATTGAGAAAATTTGTTGCTTATCACACTGACCTTACAAGAATTTCTTCAGATAAAAGAAAATGATACCTTATGGTAACTTAAATCCACATGAGGGAGAGTACTATAAATGTAAATATATGGGTAAATAGAAAAAACTATGTAAACAACCAGACAGAAAAGTAATAAGAAAATAGAGGATTTGAACAACACTATAAGCTAATTGTACCTAATATATACAGAGAGAACATTCCACCTAACAACAGCTGACTACACATTTTTCTCAAGTGGAACATTTTCCAGGATAGAATATATGCTAGACCAAAAAACAAATCTCAATACATTTAGAAAGATTGAAGTCATACAAAATATCTTTTCTGATCACAACGAAATAAAACTAGAAATTAATTGCAGAAGGAAAACTGGAAAATCAACAGATATGTGGAAACTAAAAAAAGCATTCTTGAACAACAAATGCGCCAAGAGAAAATCGCAAGAAAATATAGAAATAATTGAGACAAATGAAAATAAAGACCTGTAGTATTGGTACAAGAACAGGCATATAGACCAATGGAACAGAATAGAGATTCTGGAAGCAAAACCTTGATTTTTCAACCAACTTATCTTCGACAAAGCCACCACCAACAATCACCAGGGAGAGGAGACCCTATTCAGCAAGTGGTGTTGGGAAAACTGGCTGACCATATGCAAAAGAATGAAACAGGACCCCTACCTATCACCATACACAAAAACAAACTCTAAATGAATCAAATGCCTAAATGTAAAACTTCAAACTATAAGAATCTTAGAAATGTGGGAGACACCATTATACACATTGGAATAGGTAAACGATTCTTGGTCATAACCCCCAAAACATATACCGTAAGAGATAAGATAGACAAGTGGCATGTTATCAAGTTGAAAAGCTTTTGCAAAGCAAAAGAAACCATCAAGAGAGTGAGGAGACAGCTCTCAGAATGGGAAAATATATTTGCTAACTGTATATATGACAAGGCCTAACATCCAGGATCTATAAGGAACCCAAACAAGCTTAAAGGAAAAAAACAACAACCCTATAAAAAACTGGACAAAAGACATAAACAGACACTTCTCAAAAGTAGACATATAAACAGCCAGCAGATACATAAAAAATGCTCAGACTCACTAATCATCAGAGAAATGCAAATCAAATCCTCATGGAATGGCCATCATTAATAAGTTAAAAAAAAACAGATGTTGGTGAGAATGCAGAGAAAAGGGAATAGTTGGTGGGAGTGTAAACTAGTACAACCTCTATGGAAAACAAAGTGGCAATTTTAAAAAGATCTAGAAATTGACCTTCCATATGACCCAGCAATCCTCTATTCTGGGAATACACCCAGAGGAACGCAAAGCATTCTGCAAAAAAGATACCTGTACACGCATGTTTATTGTAGCTCTACTCACAATAGCAAAAACATGGAACCAATCATGCTGCTCATCGAAAGTGGGCTGGATAAAAAAATGTGGTACATATACATGATAGACTATTATGCAGCCATAAAGAAGGACAAAATTATGGGCTTCGCAGCAACTTAGATGGATTTAGAATCTATCATACTCAGTGATCTATCACAGAAACAAAGAACTGAATGCCATATGTTCTCACTCATAAGTGGATCCTGAACATTTATCACAATACCACAAGACAGGGATCGGCAGTAGTTGGCCACTGCTAGGGGCGGGGCACATAACATCACTAAGGGTACCTGATCCTAAACCTGGGGAAGTGAGGACCAATGGGGGGCACAAACTTCACCTATATGAAGATCACTTATGTTCAGAACCCTGACTTGTACCCCATACCTTTAAAATAAAATAAAGACAAGGTTAAAAAAAAAAGAAAATAAAGACCCATAAAAATTTATGAAATGCAGTAAAAAGAGTGCTAAGAGAAATTTGTGGCTGAAAATGCTTACCTTAAGAAGATTAAAAATCTCAAATAAACAAACTCAATTTATACCTTAAGGAACTAGAAAAAGAAGAACAAATTAAACACAAAGCTAGCAGAAGGAAGGAAATAATAAAGATTAGAGCAGAGATAAATAAAACACAGAAGAGAAAAATAATAGAGATAATCCACAAAACCAAGAATAGGTTCTTAGAAAAGATCAACAAAGTTGACAAACATTTAGCTAGATTGACTAAGAAAAACAGGAAAGAGGACTCAAATAACTAATATTAAAAATAAAAAGAGGATATTATAACCAATTTATTGAAAAATTAGGAGGATTGTAAAAGAGTACTATGAAAAGTTGCATGCTAACAAATTGTGTAATCCAGATGAAATGGACAAATTTCTAAAAACACACAACCTACCAAAACTGAATCGGAAAAAATAGAAAATTTTATCAGACTTATAATTGTTAAAGAGACTGAGTCAATAATAAAAAACCTCCCAAGAAAGAAAATTCTGGGAACATATGACTGCACTGGTGCATACTACCACACACACTTAAAAATTAACACCAATCCTCCTCAAACTCTTCCAAAAAATTGAAAAGGAAAGAACACTTCCAAACTCATTCTTTGTAGGTTAGTATTGCCTGATACCAGAACCAGACAAATACATTACAAGGAAAGAAAATCTAGAGACCAGTATTCCTTATAAATATTGATACAAAAATGCTCAACAAAATATAGCAAATTGAATTCAACAGCATGTTAAAAAGATTATACACTATAATCAAGTGGGATTTATTCCTGAAATGCAAGGATGTTTCAACATACAAAAATCAATGTAATACATCAAATTAATAGAATGAAGTAAAAAACAATCACTTGAGCATCTCAACTGATGCATAAAAAAATGTACAAAATTCAACTTTTTTTTTTTAAGCCAGCAAACTAAAAGCAAAGAAAGCAAAGGAAAGGGAAAAAACCACCAAAGATTAGAAACAATGAAATAGAAAACAGAAAAGTATCAGAAAAAGAAATAGGGAGTTTTAATATAAACAAAAGGTAGTCTTTGTAAAGATGTTTAAAAATGTAGCAGAACTTTAACTAAGATGAGCAGAAAGAAGCAGAGAACATTAACAAATTACCAAAATTAAGATAGAAAGATAGGACACCACCACTAACACTACAGACATTACAAAGTTTCTGTGGGAACACAATGAACAACTTTATACCAACAAATTAGACAATTAAGGTTAACTGATCTATAGCTTCAAAACAACGCATATCAAAATTCCAGCAGTTTTTTTGTGGGGTAGAAATTAGCAACATAATCCTAAAATTTGTGTGGAAAATTCGAATAGCTAGAAAAATTTTTGGGAAAAAAAGAATTTACACTACCTAGTCTTAAAACTTACGATATAGGTATAATTATCAAGACAATGTTGTGCTGCTGTAAAAATAAGCATATAAGTAAATAGAATAAAACTAAGAATACAAAAGAAATAAACCCTTATGGTCAATTTAATTTAATTTTTTTTTTTTTGAGTTGGAGTCTCACTTTTGTCGCCCAGTCTGGAGTGCAGTGGCACGCTCACAGCCATCGCAGCCTTGACCTGCTGGGCTTAGGCGATTCTTCTGCCTCAGTCTTCCAAGTAGCTGGAACTACAGACGCACTCCACAACGTCTGTCTAACTTTTGTGATTTATTGTAGAGACAATAAATCTCACCAAGTTGCCCAGGCTGGTCTCGAACCCCCAAGCTCAGGCAATCCTCTCGCTTCAGCCTCCCAAAGTGCTGGGATTACAGGCTGGGCCACCGTGCCCGGCCCAATTTAATTTTTAACAAAGGTGCTAAGGCAATTCAGTGAGGCAAAAGACAGTCTTTTCAACTAACGGTGCTGGTATAATTATATATTTATATGTAAAAGGATACACAGATCTTTACTCATACCATACACACAAAAACAACTCAAAATAGTTTATACATCTAAATGTAAGGGTTAACATAAAAATTTTAGAAAAAACAGAAAAAAGTCATGACTTTGGATTGAGCGAAGAATTCTTAGATATGATGCCAAAAACATATTCCATAAGTGAAAAAAACACACCCTTTGACTTTATCACAATTAAACCTTTTTTGCTTTTTAGCAGATAGCATTAAGAAAACAAAAAGACAAGCCACAGGCAGGGAGGAAGTATTTGCAAATGCTGTATTTTTTTTTTAATTAAAAAGATTAAATGTATTTAGGGAGTATACTTGTAGATTCATTATATGCATATATTGTGTAGTGGTGAAATCTGGGCTTTTATTGTACCCATCAACTGAACAGTGAACACTACCTAAAAGGTAATTTTCAAACCTCACCCCCCTCATCCTCCCATCTTTTGTAATCTCCAGTGTCTATTATTACACTCTGTATGTCCATGTGTACCATTATGTAGCTCTCACTCTCACTCTCACTCATAAGTGAGGACATACGGTATTTGACTTTCTGTTTTTGAGTTATTTTACTTAGGATAATGGCCTCCAGTTCTATTCATGTTGCTGCACAATATATGATTTCATTCTTTTTCGTGGATGAGTAGTGTTCCATGATATATGTATTATTTATATCCGACATTTTTTCCCCTTTTTCTTTCTTCTTATTGTTATAACTTTGAGGGGTTCAAGCAGTTTTTGGTCTGGGCTTTAAGTATACCCACCTCCTCCACCTGTCATATTGTAACCAACAGGCAATTTTTTATGTCCCTCCCTTCTCCCTTTTCTGAGTCTCCAGTGTCCATTACACCATTCTCTATGTCTTTGCATAGCCTTAATTTAGTTACCATTTATAAGTGAGAAATGTCGTGTTTGGTTTTTTATTCCTGAGCTAGTTCAATTAGGATGATGTTTTCCAATTCCATCCAAGTTGCTGAAAAGGACATTATTTCAGTCTTTTTGATAGCTGAATAGTATTCCATAGTGTATATACACCATGTTTTCATTATACTGAGCAATTGATGAGCATTTGGGTTTAGTCACATCTTTTTTTTTTTAAACAAAACAACTTCTATTCCTTTGGGTAGATACCTAGTAGTGTGATTGCTGGGTCAAATGGTAAATCTACTTTTAGTTCTTTGAGAAATCTCCATACCAATTTCCACAAAGTTTGTTATTTATTTCAATCACAGTATTCTTTACTGCTGTTATCTCAGTTATCAACTCCTTCCTATTTTCTTGTCTCTCCTCCATTCTTTTTATTCTCTCTATTAATGTCTTGATATCTGGGTTTGTAGTATGTGACCAGTCATTCTGGGGGCTCTTCATTGTTTGCATTTCGAAGTCTGTTTTCTCACTATCTGATCTCTGTGTGAAACCTATATTCTTCTTTTGATTTGTCTGCCTACTTTTTCCTTTTTTTTCCCCCCTCTGTCTTCTTTAAATCTGTTGTTCATGGGTGGTGGGGTTGATTTTTGCTTCTGTTTGCTTAGTCTCCTATTCTTCCTTATGTGAATCTTTTGGCTTTGTTCAATTCTGAGGCTGGACTGTAGTTGAAGGTTATACCTTTTGCAGCTTTGAGATTTATTTGAGGGGGGAACTGTGATTCAAAATTCATCTGCAGATCCCAGTATCCACTGACAGGTATATGGATACGCTGGATCCTGCTTCCCACTGCCTTGTAATCTGTTCATGAAGTGGGGGTATTGGTTTGCTCCCTGAAAGTAAAATGATGTAAGAAAAGGGAAAGCAATGGAATGGGGCGGGGGGAGTAGAAGGTGGAGACGGGAGAGTAAAAGGTAGAACAGACAGAGGTACCCACTAATAAATGAAAATAGACCTGAAGACAAATAAGAGTAAGAGAAAACAAAAACAATCAAACAAACAAAAACAGCGACAACAACAAACAAACTAGGACACACAATCATACAGACACAAGCTGACCAACCTCCTTAAGATGTACTTACACAACCGTAAGGTCTTAGCTCCCAAGTTAGAGGTTGGGTAGAGCTGGGTGGGCGAGTCACTGCAGGTCTCTGCTTGGTCACAGGGCTTCAGATGATCCCAGGTTCTACTGCAGCCGGATCCAGCTGGGGGAGGTGGAGTGCGAGACAGCCGGGTGCTGTAGTTCGGCGTGTCATATGCAGCTTGGGCCTCTTTTTCTTTCTTTGTTCTTAGGTCCCAGGCTGGAGGCTGCACAGAGCTGGGTGGAGCTCATGGGGCAATGCAGGTCTCTGCCTGGTCTTGAGCTCCAGCTGTTATCTGTTCCCGCTGTGGTCAGGGGCGAGTTGGGAGAGGTGGAGTGCGAGACTGCTGGGTGTTGCTGGTCAGCGTATGGTCAGGGTGGCTGGGGGGTGGGGCGGTGTAACCAACAAGGGAGACCGGACCTCCATAGGGAAGGAGCCTTGGGCCTTCCTGGGTGGTGGAGGCTTAGGGCAGGGCTGGGGGCTACAGCCGGGAGGGAACCCGGAGTTCCGTGGGTGGCAGCAGCTTGGGACAGGGCGGGGCGATTAGGTCCGCGAGGGGACCTGGAGCTCCAAGGGGCGTACGCCAAGGGCCTCCACCGGCAGGCGGCAGCGGCTTCAGGCGGGGTGGGGCACTTCAGCCAGGGAGGTGGTCCAGAGCTCTGAGGGGCAACACTGAGGGCCTGCGCAGGCGGCGGTGGCTTAGGGCCTGGTGGGGTACTTCAGTCAGGGATGGAGCCCGTAGCTCCCAGGGATGGGTGCCAAGGGCCTCCGTGGGGGAAGCGGGCTTGAGGCGGGGCTGGGCACTTCAGCCAGGGCAGGGGCCCGGAGCTCCGAGGCATGGGCTGGGCGCCTCAGCCAGGGCGGGGACTGTGCACGGGGCACTTCAGTCAGGGGTGGAGCTGGTGGCTCTGAGGGGCGGGATGCAGTGACCTGAGACGGGGCTGGACGCCCCAGCCAGGGAGGGGGCCAGCAGCAGCTGGGTGCCGGGCAGAGCAGTGTAGCCTGCGAGGGAACCCAGATCTCCATAAGCCGGTATCCGAGGGCCTTCACAGGTGGTGGCAGCTTGGGGCCGGGTGAGGTGGTGTAGCTGGGGAGGGAGCTGGGAGCTCTACGAGGCCAGGGGCCCGGGGCCACCTGGAGCGGAACAGCGGTGGTCGCAGGGCCGCGGTAGCTGGGCAGTGCGTGGGATTCAGGGCCTCCAGGCCTCAGACTGGTGTGGCTGGTGGGGAGCGGGGTGAGGGGGGAAAGCAAGAGTCTTTATGGGAACTCACTTTCAGAGAATCTCACAGTCCCACCTGTGCCGCCGCCATCTTACCACAACTCCTTTCCATAGAGGTTGTACTAATTTACACTCCCACCAACAGTGTATTAGCATTCCCTTTTCTTTGCATCTGTGCCAAAATCTATTGTTTTTTGATTTTTTTGAATAATGGTCATTATGACTGGTATAAGGTAGTATTGCACTGGGGTTTTAATTTGCTTTTTCCTTATGATGAATGATGCTGAGCATTTTTTTCATACGTTTGTTGGCCATTTGTATATCTTCTTTTGAGAGCTGTTTGCTCATGCCATTACCTACTTTTTAATGGTGTCATTTGCTTTTTTTCTTGCTGATTTGTTTAAGTTCTTTGTAGATTCTTGATATTAGTCCTTTGTCAGATGTTTAGCTTGTGAATATCTTCTCCCATTCTATAGGTTGCCTGTTTTCTCTGTTGGTTATTTCTTTTGTTGTGAAGAAGCTTTTTAAGTTGAATTAAGTTTCACTTGTTTATTTTTATTTTTGCTGCATTTGCTTTTGGGGTTTTAGTCATAAATTCTTTACCTAGGCTGATGTGCAGAAAAGTTTTTCCTACATTTCTTTTTTATGGTTTTTTTGGTTTCAGATCTGACATTTAAGTCTTTAATCTATCTTGAGTTAATTTTTGTATGTGGGGAGAGATAGGGATCAAGTTTCATTTTTCTGCATGTAGCTATCTGATTTTCCCAGCACCATTTTTTGAATAGAGTGTGCTTTCCCCAGTGTATATTTTTGTTTGCTTTGTCAAAGATTAGTTGTAGGTATTTGGATTTATTTCTGGATTCTCTATTCTGTTCTTTTGGTCCATGTATCTGTGCGTGTACTAGTATGTGCTGTTTTGGGTACTACAGCCTTGTAGGATAATTTTAAGTCAAGTAATGTGATGACTCCAGCTTTGTTCTTTTTGCTTAAGATTGCTTTGGCTATTCTGGCTCTTTTTTGGTTCCATATGAATTATAAGATTGTTTTTTTCTAATTCTGTGAAAAATGGCATTGGTAGTTTGAAAGGATTGCTTTGAATCTGTAGATTACTTTGGGTAATATGGTCATTTTTAACAATATTGATTCTTCTAAACCATGATCATGGGATATTTCTCCATTTGCTTGTGTCCTCTACTGTTTCTTTCATCAGAGTTCTGCAATTGTCTTTGTAGAGATCTTTCACTGTTTTGGCTAAATATATTCCTAAGTATTTTAGTTTTTTGGCTGCTATTATAAATGAAATTGAGTTTTTAATTTGATTCTGGCTTGGTATATAGCAATGCTACTGATTGGTATATAGCAATGCTATTGGTATATAGCAATGCTACTGATTTGTGTATGTTGATTTTGTATCCTGAAACTTTACTGAATTCTTTTATTAAGTCCAGGAGTCTTTTGGAGGAGAATTTAGACTTTTCTAAGTATAAGATCATATCATTTACATACAGAGATAGTCTGATTTCTTCTTTGCCAATTTGGATACTGTTTATTTTTCTTTCCTGATTGCTGTGGCTAGGACTTCAAGTACTATGTTAAATAGGTGTAGTGAATGTGGGCATCCTTGCTTTATTCCCGTTCGGAGAGGGAATACATTTAACTTTTCTCCATTCAGCCTGACATTGGCTGTGGCTTTGTCATGTATGGTTTTTATTATTTTGTTCTATTTGTTCTCTTTTTATTATTTTGCTAACTCTATTTATTCTCTTTTATATTTATGTTATCTCTATGCCTATTTTACTGAGGGCTTTTATCATGGAAGGATGCTGGATTTTATCAAATGCTTTTTCTGTGTCTATTGAAATGATTATATGACTCTTGTTTTTAATTCTGTTTATGTAGTGGATCATGTTTATTGACTTACATATGTTGAACCACCCTTGCATCCCTGGGATAAAACCCATTTTGTCATTGTGTATTTTTTTTTTATGTGCTGTTAAATTCTGTTTGCTGATATTTTGTTGAGGATTTTCATGTCTATGTTAATAAGGGATATTGGTCTGTGGTTTTCTTTTTTTTATTGTGTCTTTTCCTGGCTTTGGTAATAGAGTGGTACTGAATTTGTAGACTTAGGGAGGATTCCCTCCTCTTTAGTCTTGTGGAATAGCTTCTGTAAAATTGGTACCAGTTCTTCTTTGAATGTCTGATAGAATTCAGCAGTGAGTCCATCAGGTTATGGATTTTTTTCAGTTGGGAGACTTTTATTTACTGTTTCAATCTTGCTACTCATTATTGGTCTGTTCAGAGTTTCTATTTGTTCCTGATTCAAGGTTGGAGGATTGTATGTTTCCAAGAATGTATCCATTTCCTCTGGAATGTTTAGGTTGTTTTCATGGAGGGGTTTATAATAGTCTCAGATGATCTTTTGAATTTCCATCATATTAGTTGTAATTTCTTCAATTTTATTTCTGATTGAGTTAATTTTAGTCTTTTCTGTCTCTTTCTTTTTTTTTGTTTAGTTGGAGTCCCACTCTGTTGCCCAAGCTAGAGTGCAGTAGCAGTCTCATGGCCACCCCAGTGTTGACCTGCTGGACTCTGGCAATCCTTCTGCCTCAGCCTTCCAAGTAGCTGGAACTACAGGTGTTTGCTACCATGCCCAGCTAATTTAAAAAAAAAAAATTATTGTAGAGACAAGGTCTCACCAAGTTGCCTGGGCTGGTCTCAAACCCGCAGGCTCAGGTAATCTACTCATCTTGACCTCCCAAAGTGCTGGGATTACAGACTGAGCCACCAAACCTGGCCTCTGTTTGTTTCTTAATTCATCTAGGTAGCAGTCTATCAAGTTTATCTTTTCAATGAACCAACTTTTTGTATAATTGATCCTATGTATATTTTAAATTTTCAGTTTCATTTAGCTCTGCTCTGATCACCATTATTTCTATTCTTGTGCTTTGGGTTTGGTTTGTTTGTGTTTTTCTAGTTCCTTGAGGTGTGATATTAGGTTATTGATGTGATCTTTTCATCTTATTAATGTAGGCCTTAAGTGATATAAATTTTCCTCTGAGCATAGCATTGACTGCATCCTAAAGGTTGTGATAACTTGTTCCAATGTTGTCATTCGTTTTGAATAGTTTTACAGTTTTGAACTTGATTTCATTTTTGACTCAAGGATCTTTCAGATTGTTTAACTTCCGTGTTTTTGTTTGGTTTTGTGAGTTCTTCTTGGAATTAATTGTAAGTTTTATTCCACTGTGATCTGAGATGGTGCTTGATATGATTTTGATTTTCTTGAATTTATTGAGACTTGATTTGTGGTATATTATATGATCTATCTCAGAGAAAGTTCGATGTTCTCAAGAGAAAAATATATTTTCTGTAGTTTTATAGGTGTTTATTTTTTCCATTTGCTCTAAAGTCCAGTTTAACACCAATGTTTCTTTGTTGACTTTCTGCCTTGATGATCTATTGCTGTAAGTGGAGTGTTGATGTCTCCCACTCTTATTGTATTGCTATCCATCTTTTTATTTAGGTCTAGTAGAATTTGTTTTATAAGGCTGGAGGCTGTGGTGCTAGGCTCATATATATTTAAAATTGTTATATCTTTTCATTGGATTATATATATTATATATTAATATAATATATAATAATCATCTTTGTCTTTTTTTTTTACTGTTGTTAAAGTCTGTTTTACCTTTTATGAGAGTGGCTACTCCTGCTCATTTTTGGTTTCCACTTGCATGGTATATTTTTTCCTACCCCTTTACCTTGAGTCTGTAGGAGTCTTTATGAGTTGAAGACAGCAGGTATTTGGTGTGTGTGTGTGTGTGTGTGTGTTTAAATTAATTCTGTATATATCTTTTATTTATTTATTTTATTTTATTTTTTTGAGTTGGAGTCTCACTCTGTCACCCAGACTGGAGTACAGTGGCTGCTCCCAGCCACTGCAGCCTCGACCTGCTGGGCTCTGGCAATCCTTCCGCCTCAGCCTTCCAAGTAGCTGGAACTACAGGCATGCACTACCACGCCCGGCTAATTTTGTATTTATTGTAAAAATGAGGTCTTGCCAAGTTGCCCAAGCAGGTCTCGAACCCGCAGGCTCAGACAATCCACTCAATTCGGCCTCCCAAAGCGCTGGGATTACAGGCTGAGTCACCGAGCCTGGCTAGTCTATATCTTTTAAATGTAGCATTAAGATTATTTGTGTTTTTAGTTAATAATGATATGGAAGGTAATATTTCATTCATCATATTGGTTGTTATCTGGTTGCTTTACTTATTCATTTTTTTCTCTATTTTGTGGATGTTCCATAAGATCTGTGAGCTTTATAATTTACAGCATTTTTCTACTGGTGTATTTTGGCCTCTTGTTTCAGTATTTAGAGCTCTTTCAAGTATTTCTTGTACAGTCAGTCCAGTGGTGACAAATTCCCTCAGTATTTGCTTGTCTGATAACTCTTTATTTCTCCTTTATGAAATTTAGTGTTTGTAGGATTAAAAAAATCCTTGGCTATCATTCTGTTTGAGGATATTGAAGATGGGGCCCCAGTCTCTTTTGGCTTGTGGAGTTTCTTCTGAGAAGTCTGGATTAGTCTGTCAGGCTTACCTTTGTAAGTTAGTTGATGCTTTTTTCTCACTGCTTTTAAAATTCCTTCCTTCACATTGACTTTGCATAACCAGATGATGATATGCCTTGGGAATGACCTTTTAGAAATGAATCTTCTGAGGTTTTTTTGGGGGCGCTTATTGTATCTTGATGTTTAAATCTCTGGCAAGGCCAGGGAAGATTTCTTCCATTATTCCCTCAAATAGGTTTTCCAAATTGTTGCTTTCTTTTCTTCCTCAGGAATACCTATAATTCTTAGGCTTGGAGATTTATATAATAATTCCATCTTTCTTAGAAACTTTGTTTCATTCTCTCTCTTTTTAAAATTTATTGTTGTCTGATTGGGTTAATTCAAAGTCCTTGCCTTCAAGTTCTGAGACCCTTTCTTCTGCTTGTTTGAGTTTACTGTTAAAACTTTCCACTGCATTTTGTACTTCCCTAAATGATTCTTTATTTCCAGAATTTCAACTTGTTCTTTTTAAGGTGTCCATCTCTTTGGAGAATTTTTCATCCATGTCCTGAATAGTCTTTGTAATTTATGTTGCTTTTTAGTTTTCTTCTGCTATTCATTGATCTATTTTATAATCAACCTTTTAATTCTCTGTCTGGAATGCCAAAAATTTCATTTTGGTTAGGGTTCATTTCTGAAGAGTTGATGTGGTCTTTTGGGGGTGTTGGAGAACTGTTTTTTCATATTGCCAGAATTATTATTTTTCTGGTTCCTTCTCATTTAGGTAGACTATTCTTCTTTGAGTTTGGCAAAGGGATGACATAGGCCACTGTAGGGTTCCCTTGGTTATATAGAGTCTTGGTGTGGTGAGTTTCTCAATTACCAGCTGTGGCAGTCCTGTGCTGGGTACCTGCACTGGCTCGTGGTGTCCTGAGTGACTTGGAAAGTGGTGTTAGCTGGGGTGTGAGATCAGGCCCTTCCCAAAGCTGCAGTATTATATCTGATGTGGCGGGCTGTACTGTTCACTTCCGGCCAGAAGGTGGTGCTTGTGGGAGAAAACCAGCTGCAATGGTTGCTGTGAGGTTTCTCCTTGGTGAGTGTTGCTCCAAGGAAGTACCCAACCAATCTAGGTGGAGGGTTGTTTGATTATTCACTTTCTTTGTTTTGAGACTTTGAGAGGAGTATAGGGGAAAGGAGCTGAAGCGCCCTGTAAATGTGCACTCTCGGCTACCCCAGTGGGGATTAGGAGGGAGTCCCAGGCCACTGGGGTAATGCTGTTGTGCACAGCAGACACAGAAGAGTTTACACAAGGAGTGAGAGGTAGCTATGGCAATGAGCCCCACCTGGCTTCCTGCCTTGGCATTGGGCTATTTGCCTTTTGGATGTCAAAGTGCAGCTAACCTCAGGGCCTCAGGTGTTCTCACAACAGCCTATCCCAGCCAGGAACTGTCTGCAGGTGCAGAATTTGCTCTTGGGACCCATCTCTTCCCAGGCTGGCTGGAAAGTAGCTGTGCTGCCCACAAGGGTTGAGTTCCCAGGAAATGGTGGCTGGTGCTGCCTCAAGGTTTTCTTTTTTCCTGCACCCATAGGCTGCATGCAGTAGGGCATGACTATGGGTAAGGCAGTTTCCTGTGAGGGACTGGGGTCCCACAAGGCTCAGGGACCCTGCAAGTTTGCAACAGGAGCACTCCTGAATTCCCTTCATTCACCTTTCCTACCATATCCAGAGGTTGTCAGTGGACTGTGGTGGTGCAGGCAAGAGTCAGCCAGTTCCAGCTCAGGTCAGTAAGTTTTTCTCTTCTTTGCACTATGTGGTTATCACCACTCCTTTGAAGAGTTGTGGGGCATGCTTCTGGGCCCATTCCTTTCTGAGTGCTGAGGAAACTCTATCCTGGCAGAAATACACTCTAGCTGCCTCACCCTGGCTATCTTAATCTGAATCCCCTGGCATTTTATTTATGCAGTCCTCCATTAATGGACACTTATATTGATTCCATATTTTTGTTATTGAGAATAATTCTGTGATAAACAGCTGAGTGCAGGTATCTTAATATAATGATTTCTTTCCCTTTGGGTATACACCTAGTTGTGGGATTGCTGGATGAAATGGTAGTTCTATTTTTAGCTCTTTGAGAAATCTCTATACTATTTTTCATAAAGCTTGTATTAATTTACATTCCCACCAACGTGTTCCCTTTTCTCTGCATTATTGCCAACATCTGTTTTTTTTTGACTTTTTAAAATCATGGCAATTCTGACTGGTGTAAGATGATTTTACTGTGGTTTTAATTTTCATTTCTCTGATGATTAGTGATGTTGAGAATTTTTTCATATGTTTTTTGGCTACTTATATGTCTTCTTTGGGGAAATATCTGTTCAGGCCCTTTTCCCACTTTTTAATGTTTTTTTTTCTTGCTGAGTTGTTTAAATTTCTTGTAGATTTTGGATATTAGCTCCTTGTTGGATGCATAGTTTGCAAATATTTTTGCCCTTTCTTTAGATTTTTAATTTTGTTGATATTTCTTTTGCTGTGCAGAAGTTTTTAAAAAATTTAATTAAGTCACAGTTGTCTATTTTTGTTTAGGTGTGTGTGTGTGTGTGTGTGTGTGTGTGTGTGTGTGTGTTTGCTTTTGGGGACTTGATCATAATTTCTTTGCCCAGGGCACTCTCCAGAAGAGTTTTTTCTAGATTTTCTTCTGGGAGCAAATCATTTGTATTTGATAAAGGACTTTCATTCAGAATACATAAAGAACTCTTAATGCTATTAATAAAAAGAAGACAACTTAATTTTCTTAAAAAAATGTTTTGGATGTCACACCAATTAGTATGTATAGCTGATAACCCATGAACAAATTATCAACAGTATAAGCTATCTAGAAAATGCAGATTTAGACAGATGATATACCTCTTTACACGCAAACTAGAATGGCTATGATAAAAGGACAATACAAATGTTGTGAGGATATGGAGAAACTTGAACCTTTGTACAGTGCTGGTGGGAATGTGAAATGTTATAGAAAAAAGTTTGGCATTTCTTAAAAAGTAAAAATGTATACCAGGTATCTAAAAAAAATTGCTCCCTATCCGTTTACAAACTTTTTTAAAAAAAAGGTAACAGAACATATTCCAACCCATTGTCTTGGTCAATATTACCCTGATACCAAAAGCTGACTAGTATATCACAAGAAAATAAAACTATTATTAAATAAAAAGTATCTTATAGATGTAAAAATCCTCAACAAAATACTAGCAAACTAAATTCAGCACATATAAAAAGGATTATACACTATGGTCAAGTGGGATTATCCTAGGAGTTGGTTTAAAACATTTGAAAATTAAAAACTAAAATACATGATGTTAACAGAACACAAGCCAAAACCACATGATTATCAAAATAAATGCCAAAAAAATTATTTGACAAAATCCAATGTTTTTTGATGATTAAAACACTCAAAAAACTAGAAATAAAAAGTGAAGCTTCTCAACCTGACAAAAGGCATCTACACAAACATTCTCATCTGACTCTATACTTAAGGGTGAAAGGCTAAGCTTTTCTTCTGAAATCAGAAGCACAGAAAGGATGTCCGCTCTCTCCAGTTCTACTTAACAAGGTATATCCAGGAAACTTAAGCAATAAAAAGAAATGAAATGTCTTTATATTGGAAAGGTGGAAGGAGTATTATCTCTATTTGCTGATGCCTGATCTTGTATACAGAAAATTAAAAGCAAACCACTAAAAAGCTATTACAATAAATGAGCTCAGCAAAGTTGGAGGATACTATATTGAAAATCCACTATATTACTTTACACTAGCAATGACAAATCCAAAAATAAAATTAAGAAAATAATTCCATTTATAATAGCACTAATAATAATAACAAATGAAGTATAAGTCTAGTACACTGAGAAGTGCAAAATTTTGTTGAAATAAATTTAAGATTTAAATATACAGACACTTCATGTTTATGGATGGAAGACTTAATATTGTCAAGATGACAATACTCCCTTAATTGATCAAAACATTTATACAATCTTTATTAAAATGCCAACAGGTTTTATTTTTTAAGAGTGACTAAAATTTATATGGAAATTCAAGGATCCCACAATAGCCAAAATAATGTTGAAAAAGAAGAACAAAATTGGAGAACTTCTCAATGTCAAAATATACCTCAAAGTTACAGTAATCAAGACGGTGTGGTACTAGTTTAAGGATATAAACAAAGGTCAATTGACAGTCCAAAAATAAACTTAGATTTATAGTACATTGACAAGGGTGTTATGACAATTCAGTGGAGACCTAGTATTCTTTTCAATAAATGGTGCTGGAACAATTGAATATTCACATTCAAAATAGTGAAGTTGGATCCTTGACCTCACATTATCTACAAATATTAACTAAAAATGAATCATAGATATAAACATAAAAGCTACAACTATTAAACTCTTAGATAACACAGAGGAATAAATCTTTATGATTATGGGCTAGGCAATGGTTTCTTAGATATGACATTAAAAGCACAAGCTGTGAAAATAAAAATAGATACATTGTACATCATCACAATTTAAAACTTTTGGGTTTCAAATGATACCATCAAGAAAGTGGAAAGAAAACTCACAGAATGAAAGAAAATATTTCTTAATTATATATCTGATAAGATACTTGCACACAAAATATACAAAGAACTCTTATAACTACAATAAAAAGATAAATATAAAATGGCAAAGGATTTGAGTAGATATTTCTCCAGAGAAGATATACAAATGGCTAATAGGCACATAAAAAGATGCTCAGCATCATTAATCATTAGGGAGATATGAATCAGAACTACAATAAGACACTACTTTATACTCACTAGGAAGGCTGAAATAAAAAAGACAGATAATAACAGTTCTGGCAAGAATGTGAAGAAATTGGAACCCTCACACATTGATAGTGGGAAAGTAAAATGGTCTAGCCATTAAAAAAAATGTTTTGATAGATAAATGTTAAACATAGGTTTACCACATGACCTGGCAATTCTACTGTTAGATATACACTCAGGAGAAAACAAAAGACCTGTGCACACATGTTCATAGCAACATTATTCATCTCAAAATATAGAGACAATCCAAATGTCCATCCACTGATGAATGGATAAACAAAATGTGGTACATCCATTCAATGGAATGCTACTCTGCAATACAATGGAATGAATTGATGATATATGCTACAATGTGAATGACTCTCAGAAACATTATCTTACACTAAAGAAGCCATTCACAAAGATCAGATATTGTGATTCTATTCATATGAAATGTCTAGAATAAGCAAATCTATAGAGAAAGAAAGTAGATAGATGGTGGTCTTGGGCTGAGACACAGAGTTGGGGGAAATGGAGATTGATTGCTAATGGGTACAAGGTTTTTTTGGGGGGTGGACAGTAAAAAAAAAATATGTATATATAGCAATATATATATTGAGTCAGAGTCTCACTCTGTTGCCAAGGCTGGAGTACAGTGGCATGCTCATGGCTACTGCAGACTCAGTCTGCAGGCCTCAGGTGATCCTTCCACCTTAGCCTCCCAAGTAGCTGGAACTACAGGAGTGCACCACTGATCCTGGCTGATACTTGACTTATAGTAGAGACGAGGTCTTGCCAAGTTGCAACCTGGTCTCAAACCCTTGGACTCAGGCAATTCCCTTGCCTCTGCCTCCCAAAATGGTAGAATTACAGATGTTAGCCACCGCGCCTGGCAAAATATTCTGAAATTAGATTGAGGTGATGGTTGTACAGCTTTGTGAATATGTGAAAAATGACTGTCACGCTTTAAATGAGTGAATTTTGTGAAATGTGAACTATGTCTCAATAAAGCAGTTAAAATTAGAAAAAAATGTTAAGCATAAAGCTATCAATCCACTCCTAGGAATTTACCCAAGAGAAAATATATGTCCACATAATATTTGTTTTCAGATGTTGATCACAGTGTTATCCTTAATAGCCCCAAGCTGAAAATCATCTAAATGTTCACCAACTGGTGGTGAATAGATAAACAAAATGTGGTATGCCCATGCAATAGGATACTATGCCATAATAAAAAGGAATGAATTATTGGTGCATGCTACAATGTAGATGACCTTCAAAAACACTATGCTCAGAGAAATAAGCCAGACACATGTGGTGTAATTCCATTTTTACAAAATGCCCAGAAAAAGCAAATCTATATAGATAGAAAGCAAGTTGATAGGGCTGAGAATGGAAGCAGGGATTGACTGCAATTGGCATGACATTTTTGGATTGATAAATATGTTCAACAATTGGATTGCTTTGATGGTTGCATATGTCTCTAAATCTACTAAAAATCTTAAATTATACATTACAATGGAAAAATTTTATATTGTATAATTATATCCCAATAAAAGTGACTTTAAAAATTAAGAGTTTCTGTTCTTCAAAAGACAACACTGAAAAAGTGAAAAGGTAAACTGTAGGTTGGAATAAAACTGTTGCAAAACACATATTTGTTAAAGGATCACTACCTACCATACATAAAGACATTTTACAAACCAATTATAAAAAGACTGATAATTCAAAGAACACAAGACTTGAAGAGAAACTTCACACACACAAAAAGAATATCCAAAAGAGCCAATAGGCAAATAAAAAGATGCATAATACGATTAATGATCACTTAAATGAAAATCAAACTATTGCTAGTTATTACTATACATCCACTAGGCTGGCTACATTTAAAGAAGTAACAATACTAAGTGTTGGCAAATATATGAAGCAATTGTTACTTTCATACATTGCTTATTGGCAGTAGATTGTCACAAACACTTTGCAACACTGTTTGGCATATATCAGTGCTAAACATATGTAAAGTCTGTGAACCAGCAACTTGAATTCTTGGTATATACTCAGAAGATTTAGTGTTAATGTCAACCAAAAGATAGATAAAGTATAAAACTGTTCATAGCAGCATTATTTTAAGAAGCATCAAACTAGATATAATATAAATGTTTATCAATAATAAATTTGATAAATAATTTGTTACAATAATACAATGAAACATTATTCAGAAAAGAAATAATGACAAAATACAGCTTTATGCAACATAATGTTCAGGGAGAAAAGTCAGAGAGAAGAGAGTACATATTATATGTTTCTTTTTTTTTAAGGCATTTTTTTTTTTTAAGGGATGCTTTTTATATTTTTTATTTTTATATATTTTATTTTAAAGATGCAGGGTACAATTCAGGATTAGGTATACAAGTGCGCATCATACAGGTAAAATTTGGGCCTTCCTTTGGTGTCCACTTTGCATGGATTGAGATCAGGAACCCTTATTGATGTTATGTTTCTCCTCCCCTACCCCCACCTCAGCAGTATCCTGCTACTGCCAATCCCTTTTTATGTATTATGGTAAATGATCAGGGTCCACTTATGAGTGAGAACATGTGGTACTCTGTTTGTGAGAGATCACTGAGTATTATTGACTCTAAATCCATCCAGGTTGCTGTAAAGTCCATATGTTTGTTCTTCTTTACGGCTGTGTAATATTCCATTGTGTATAGGTACCACATTTAAAAAAATCCAGTCCAGTTTCCATAGGCAACACAGTTAGTTCCATGTTTTTGCTATTGTGAATAGTGCTGCAATAAACATCTGTGTGCAGGTATCTTTTTTGTAGAATGTTTTAAGTTCTTCCAGGTATATTCCCAGTGGGGGGATTGCTGGGTTATATGGAAGGTCAATGTCTAGTTCTTTTAGAAATTGCCATGCTATTTTCCAGCTTGCATTCCCACTAGCAGTGTAGAAGCATTCCCTTTTCTCCCTATCCTCACCAGCATCTGTTGTTGTTTGTTTTATTAATAATGGCCATTCTTACTGGGGTTAGGTGATATCTCAATGTGGTTTTGATTTGCTTTTCTCCGATGATTAGTGAGGCTGAGCATTTTTTCATGTGTCTGTTGACTGCCCATATATCTTCTTTTGAGAAGTGTTTATTCATGTCTTTTGCCCACTTTTTAATGGGGCTGTTTGGCTTTTTTCCTTTTGGCATGTTTGAGTTCCTTGTAGATTCTGGATATTAGGCCTTTGTCAGATATATAGTTGGCAAATATTTTTTCCCATTTTGTAGGCTGTCTCCTCACTCTCTCTTGATGGTTTCTTTTGCTTTGCAGAAGCTTTTCAGTTTATTGAGGTTCCACTTGTCTATCTTATCTCTTATGGCATGACACCTAGGGTTTTGATCAGGAATTGGTTGCCTACTCCATTTTCTGTAAGGGTGTTTCCTGCATTTTCTAAGATTCTTATAGTTTGAGGTTTTACGTTTAGGTTTTTGATCCATTTAGAGTTGATTTTTTATGTATGGTGATAGGTGGGATCTTGTTTCAATCTTCTGCATGTGGTCAGCCAGTTTTCCCAGCACCATTTACTGAATAAATTCTCCTCTCCCCAGTGGTTGGTGGTGGAGGCTTTGTTGAAGATGAGTAGGTTGAGGAATTGAGATTTTGCTTCTGGAATCTCTATCCTGTTCCATGGGTTCATATGCTTGTTTCTGTGCCAATACCAGGCCTGTTTTGATTATTAGAGCCTTATAGTAAAGTTTGAAGTCTGGAAGTGTGATACCTCCTGCTTTATTTCTTTCGCTAAGGATTGTTTTGGCTATTCGTGGTCATTTATGTTTCCATATGAATTTCTGTGTTGTCGTTTCCAGCTCTGAGAAAAATGATGTTAGTAATTTAATGAGTATTGCATTAAATCTGTAGATTGCCTTGGGCAGGATGGACATCTTAACAATGTTGATCTTCCTATCCATGAGCATGGAATATTTTTCCATTTGTTGGTGTCTTCTTGGATTTCTATGAGCAGTGTTTTGTAGCTTTCACTGTAAGTTCTTTCACTTCTCTGGTTAGGAAGATGCCGAGGTATTTACATTTTTTTGTGGCTATTGTGAATGGGATTATGCTTTTTATTTGGTTTTCTGCCTTTTTGTTGTTGGTGTATAAGAATGTGGCTGTCTTTTGCACATTTATTTTGTACCCTATGACTTTGCCAAAGTCCTTTATCAGTGCAAGGAGGTTTTTGACAGATTGTCTTGGATTTTTGAGGCATAAGATCATATCATCAGCAAAGAGGGATAACTTAATTTCTCCTTTTTCTATTTGGATACCCGTGATTTCCTTCTCTTGTCTAATTGCTGTTGCTAGGACTTCCAACACAATGTTGCACAAGAGAGGTGAGAGTGGGCAGCTTTGTCTTATTCCAGTTTTCAGGGGAAATGCTTCCAGTTTCTGTCCATTTAGCAATATGCTAGCTGTGGGTTTATCGTAGATGGCACTTACTATTTTGAGGTATGTTCCTACTATGCTAGGTGCTCAAGGGTTTTTATCAAGAAGGAATGCTGGATTTTATCAAAGGCTTTTTCTGCATCTAATGATATAATGATATAGTTCTTGTTTTTATATCTGTTGATGTATTAATTACATTTATGGTCTTGCAGATGTTGAACCAGCCCTGTATCCTGGGGATGAAATCTACTTGGTCATGATGGATGATTTTTGAGATGTGTTGTTGGATTTAATTTTCTAGAATCTTACTGAGAGTTTTTGCATCTATGTTCATTGGGGATATTGGCCTGTAGTTCTGTTTTTTCTTTTTGGATCTTTACCCAGTTTGGGTATCAGTATGGTGTTAGCTTTGTAAAATGATTTGGGAAATATTTCATCTTTCTCAATTGCCTGAAATACTTTGGTATCAGCTTTGGTATCAGGATTGGTATCAGTTTCTCCTTGTATGTTTTGTAGAATTCCACTGGAAAGCCATCTGGTCTGTAGCTTTTTTTGTAGGTAGCTTTTTAAAAAAAATGACAGAGACAATTTCCTGGTTGTTATTGGTCTATTTAGTGTCTCAGTGTCTTCTTGTTTCAACCTTGGGAGATTGTGTGATGTCAGAAAGTCCCCCATTTCATTTAGGTTATCAAGTTTGTTTCCATACAGGTGTGCATGATAGTCTCTGATAATCTTTTGTATTTCTTTATGGTCAGTTGTGACTTAATCGTTTGCATTTCTGATTGTATTTATTTGGGTTTCTCTCTCTTTTTCTTGGTCAATCTGGCTAGGGGTTCATCAATCTTGTTTGTTCTTTCAAAGCACCAGCTTTTTGTTTTGTTGATTTTTTTCTGATATTTTTGTCTTCTATGTGCCATATTTGGGCTTTTCCTTTGGTGAGCTGGATTCTTCTGCAAAAGATAGGATTTTGGTGGTCTTGTCTTTCCAGCTCTAGGTGATTTGTTAGGCTGTTAGCCTGTGATGTTTCCATTTTCTTGATGTGTGTTTGTAGAGATATACATTCTCCTCTTAGAATTGCTTTCATGCCATCCTAGAGATTTTGGTAGGGTGTTTCTTCATTTTCATTTGTTTCCAGGAATCTTTTACTTTTTGTTTTTATTTTTGTGTTGATCCAGTAATAGTTCAGCATCATGCTGTTTAGTGTCCATGTCTTTTTGGGTTTTGGGGGAATTTTGTTGGTGTTGATATTTATTTTTATTCCACTGTGGTCTGAGAAGGGGCATGGCAGTATTTCAATCTTATGAGATTTGTTTATGCTTGATTTATGGCTGAGAATGTGACCGATCTTGGAGTATATTCCATGTGGTGATAAGTAGAATGCATATTCTGTGGTTGTTGGGTGAAATGTTCTGTAGGTATCTATTAAGTCCATTTGGTCAAGTGTCAAGTTGAGGTTCTGGGTCTCTTTGTTGATTTTTTTTCGTTGATGCTATATCTAGGGTTGTTAGTGGAGTATTTAAATCCCTAGCTATAATAGTGTTAGAGTCAATATCTTTTTAGTTTACTTAGTAGTTGCTTATAAATGCTGGTGCTCCTTTGTTGGATACATATATGTTTAGGATGGATATTTCTTGTTGATGGATTGAACCTTTTATCATTATGTAGTGTCCTTTCATATCTTTGTAAATTTTTGATAGTTTAAAGGCTGTTTTGTCTGATATTAAGATCATGACTCCTGTCTTTTTTTGTGATCTACTGGCCTGAAAATTTGTTTTTCATCCTCTAACTTTGAGTCTGTGTGCAGCCCTTGTGGTGAGATGAGTTTCCTGGATATAGTAAATTATTGGGTCATGGTTTTTTATACAGTTTGCCATTCTGTGTCTTTTCAGTGGTGCATTTAGTCCATTCATGTTCAGGATGATTATTGAAATGTGATTATTTATCCCCACCATGAGATTCTTATAATGTTTTTTCTTTGTTTTCTTTAAACTTTTGGGTTGATGTATGTGTATGTTTTCAAGTTTGCCATTACAGTATATTCTCAGTTGATTCTGTGTTCTCTTCTCTTGGGGAGTGCATAGTCATTTTTTCCTTTCTTTTTTCTGTGCTTAATACCTTTTTAAGTGTCTCCTGCAGAGCTAGTCTGGAAGCTGCATAATCTCTTAGGGATTGGATATCTGGGAAGGATTTTAATTCTCCATCGCTGATTAAGCTAGTCTGGAAACTGCATAATCTCTTAGGGATTGGATATCGGGGAAGGATTTTAATTCTCCATCGCTGATTAAGCTGAGCTTGGCTGAGTAGGAAATTCTTGGTTGAAATTGTTTATTTTTGAGGACTTTGAATATTGGGCTCCAGTCCCTTCTAGCTTGTGGTGTTTCTGCTGATAGGTCTGCTGCTATTCTGATTGGTTTTCCCCAGTAGGTAGTCAGACCTTTCTCTCTTGGCTGTCTTTAGGATTTTTTCTTTTGTGCCTACTTTGTGTCAGTGAATTACTATGTGTCTATGGGTTGGTCTTCATTTGATGCCTTGTGGGGGTTCTCTGTATCTCTTGTGTTTGGATGGTCACATCTCTTGTGAGATAGGGTAAGTTTTCTTGGATAACCTCCTGGAATACTCACTCCAAGGTGTTCTCCCTTTCTCTTTCTTCTTCTGGATTACCAATCAGGTGTAGGTTTGGCCTCTTGATATAATTGCACATCTCTTGGAGGCTTTGTTCTTTCTTTCTGGGTTTTATTTCTATGTTTTTTACAGATAGAATTAATTCCATGTTTTGATCTTCAAGTTCTGATATTCTTTTGCTTGATTAATTCTGCTTTCCATGCTTGTCATCTTGTTATTTATTTCCTGGATGAATTTTTTTATGGACAAAATCTTTGTTACAAGTACTTTCAGTGTTTCATCTTGTGTTTCTTGAGTCTTATTCACTCTATTCATCCATTCCCTAATCCCTGTTAAATTTGAGGTCAGTCTTTGGTGACTTCTATTGTTTGGGCTCTGATATCTGATTTTTCAGGAGTTTTCTCTTTGTTAAACTGGGAGTTATCTGTGTTCTTCTGTTGATTTTTCCCCATTTGTGACCGATCTCTTTTTTTTCCCTTTAGTTCTGTTATTCAGTGGCAGTGGGAGAGGTTTTCACTTCTAATGTTTGCTCAACTCTCTATTCTTCCTTGATCAGAGCTCTGAGTTTGTACTATTTTGAAACGGGGCTCTGGGTGGGAGCTATCTCTTGTAGTTTTGAGACTTGAATAAGGTGGAGGATGGGGAGCTAGAATTCAGAAATTACTTGCAAATCACATGATTGTGGCATGGGTTCCCTGAGACTCACTCCCCACCAACACTCTTTATGATTATGCAATAGGTACATGTGGGTACTCCCTGAGTCCAAGATACAGTAACAGCAATGAGGAGAACAGAGAAAAGTAGAATGAAATAAGATGAACAAAAATAATAAAAAAACATAGAAAAACAAAAGCAGAAAACAAAGCAATTAAGCATACATGGGTGCACGTACACACACACACACACACACACACACACACACACACACACTCACACCTCCTCTAAATCAAAACAAACTGGAAAAAATCCAAAGCAAAACAAACAAAAGAAAAAGCAGGAAAACCAAACACACACACACACACACACACACACACACACACACACCCCCAACACAAAACAGAAAAAAGAAAAGAGAAAAAAGGGAAAAAAAAAGAGAATTCAAAAAGGAATTAAAATTGAACCCTCACACATACATTCACACACACATTAAACTAAAAAAAGAGAAACAAATCCCAAAACAGACAAACAAAAAAACCTGAAAGATGAACACTCAATCATTCACATACACTCATAAACAGAAAATTAAAAAAATGAAAGGAGAAAGAAAAAAGAAAAACAAAGGAAATGTGGGAGGAAATCCAGATAGAACCCTCACATACACATTCATGCACAAAGGAAAAAGAAAAAAAATTAAGAAAACAAAGAAACAAACAAAAAACCCCCAAAACAACCTGTGTTCTTGTGGCAGGTCCTGTAATTGCTCCTCTCCACTACTCACAGGTTAGCCCCTATGCCATCTCCTGTGTAGCTGTGGCCTCATTCACAATCTCCCCAGTGTCCCACCCAGGGAAGGAGAAGGAGGTGGTGGGGGTGGGTGGGGCTTCAGTCCTCCCTCACCACTCTCATATAGTCAGGGAGATCACCTCTGGTAAGGAGGTGTGGGATTGTCTCTTCCCCAGGTACTGCTGGGGAGTGCCCCAGCCAGGTTTATCCTGGAGTAGAGTCCTCCTCTCATAGCTGATGTCCATGCTCTGCCTGGGTTCATCCCTTTCAGTCATGCTCCTGCTGTCGGTGGGTCTGACATTTAGAGGATTGCTGGGGAGGAGGGTGTTGGGTCAGTCCTGGATTCTTCAGTAGTATCCCTCATCCTTTTCTGGTCACACCCTTTGTCCTGCAGCTGAATCAGGGTAGGGGGTGGGGAGCCTGAGACTCAGCACTTGTCCTGTCCCTCCAGAGTTTGTGCTTTCAGGATATTCCCTCTGGGTCATGGACAACTCCCGAGTAGTTAATCCAGGTCACAGAGGTCAGGTCTGTCAGTCCCTGGTGAGCAAGCTGGAGCACTTCTCTGCCCAATTTTCAAGATGGTGGCAGCGTGCCTATTTCTTCTTCTCCAGTAGGGCTCTGTCTCTGGGCTCTCTTGCTGTGCTCCCTCTTCAGTCCTTGATGCCAGTGTCTGGCCAGGTGCTGTGGTGGTGAGGTGGAACCTGGAGTCATCTTCTTCCCAGGAAGGGTTTTGCTGGTTTTTAAAAAGTGGCACTCAGCTTCTGTGCCCCAGACAGCACTAGGGTCCAAGCAGAGCAACTGCAACACCAACCACTTCACCAGGAGGGTCCTGGTCACTTGCTCCTGAGTCCCCACTCAGTCAGCCACCCACATGCCCACTTACTCACAGACACAAAATTTTCCATACACTTCCTCACTCACACTGGGACTCACATAGTCTGACTGGCCCCACGACCATCTTTCCAGAAGTCTGTCTATTATATGTTTCTAGGCAAAATTTATGTATGGTGATAGGGGTAAAAAATGCTGGCTACCTTTGTGGGGGAGTATGAACTGGGAGTCAGCTGGAGTATTAAAAATGTATATTTTGGTGTGGGAGGTGTGTGTGTGTGTGTGTGTTTGTGTGTGTGTGTAAATTTCTCTGAGCTGTACATATATTTGTACATATTACTGTATGCATTTTATAATATAGTAATACAAAACAAAAATAGATTTATGTATTAGCTTCATTTTGACAAAATAAACATAGGACATATAGCCTAGAAATTAATAAAACTTTACTCTTGAAGTGAGTTGGAACAAGGGTGAAAGGATGGGACAGAAGATGAAAGTTCCCCACATACGTCTTTACATTTTTAAAATCACATTAAAAATTTAAATATTAAAAAATTAAATTATATTAGTAATGATAAAAACAAAATTTTTTTCATTGTCAGTTATCACCTTTATTGTACTTAATTTATAAGTTCCCCCAAAACACAATTTTTAGGGGTTGATAGCAGAAACAGAGGTGTTGACAAGTAATTTCATCTACTATTTTTTACAATTTCCAGTTCTCTTGGAGTTAGGTTGGGGCCATATGACTAGTACTGGCCCAAAGGCTTTAAGTAGAAGCTGCTGGGATGAAACATAGAAGAGCTGATTGGATTCCTCTTTGCTTGCTTCCTCCATTTGGCAATATTGGAGTTTACATCCTGAGAATGGTGGAGCTACAGGATGGAGCTTCCTGGATCTCTGAATCTCCACATGGAGCACAATTAGCTAACTTGCATTGGAGTTTTTGAGAGTGCAAAATAAACCTTTTAGATTTGGAGGTTGGTTTGTTGCCTCAGCTCTCAGGATAGCCTAGCCTATTCCGAGCTATACAAAGAAGATATAACATTGAGGTGAATTGCTGAGAGTGAGTTTTGGTGGTTATATTAGAAGAACTTGCGAGAGTGATAAAAACTTTTCTGTAGTCCTGAGAAGAATTAGAATGTGAAATTTTATTAAAGTTTTAGAGCTGGAAGAAAACTGTGGACACCATTTTATCCCTTTTACTTTAAGATATAGAAATTTGAACCAGAGAGACTAATGATTATTAGGTCAAAAGCACATTGCAAGTTAGTGATAGAGAGAGGATTACTACTCTGGTTTCTGAGACCCTGAGAATAGTCTCAGGGTTGAGCTACAACTACTTTTGAGAAAAACTTAACATTTGCTTAAAGTCTTTTAGAATATTTTAAACTTCTTTCAGATTCCCGGCAAAAGTTTAAGATGGGGACAGTGCTATTTGAGCATCTATCAATTTTTTGTCCCCCACTCTGAGGTCACAACTTCCAGTGTCCTTTCATCCAGGCAGTCCCAGATGGACAATCAGAAAACATCTTCTAAAGAAATGGCACTTTTGCTTTTTACTTTATATCTCTTATGGGTTGTATCTTTTTTAATGATTTGAATTACTTGTGTAGACAAATAGACAAAAATAAATAACTTGTCCTTGTTGAAAACTCTGCTCTTCCATCTTGAACAGTTTTTGTGTAGAAAACAAGCGCTCCCCAAACAGGTATTTCCTATTCTTACCTTTACATGTATTTCCTATTCTTACATGTAAAGGTAAGAATAGGAAATACCTGTGGCATATGGCATTGTTTTGAATTAATGTCTGCAGGGCCTAGGTCATTTTGCCACAAATTTATTTCTTTGATTTGTGAAATATGTTTTTGCTTCAGCATTGCTTAAGACTGGGTGACCTGCAATCAGTCCCTCCCACTCCCACACTGATGTTCTCTCTCTATGATTCAGGTAGCTGCTTCTTCAGGCTTATACTGGCAATATCTCATTCTTATTTCCCATGCTCCTATCTCTTAATTTCTGAGCTATGACCATTGCTAAGGAAGAAACCTCCCGACCTCTCTTATCCATCTCCACTCTGACCCTGGAGTTGAAGAGAAGTCATTGTCACATCATCACTTGTTAGCCAATCAGGTGAGCACCTCCCTTCAAGGACCTCACTGTCCCATAGGAGTTTTCAGACAGCTTCAATGGAAGGAGGGAGCCAAGAAGGAGGTCTGGTTTAAGTTCCAAGATGATAATTACAACATGGATTGTGTACATTTTCTCCCGGAAAGGTATAGGGCTCCCCTTCCCACCAGTAACCAGTTCGGTAAGTGGCATTGGTGGTAGTCATGTGGAATTTTTTTCTTATGTATCTTCTCCCACTCTGTGCCCCTGCTGCACTTCAGGGAGATCTTATAATATGTAACTTTGAATAAGAGTGGGGGGCAAGGAGAAGCTGGGTTTTTAGGTTATCTGAGGTCATCAACTTGCCAATTTGTTTCAGGACATTGACATTGTGGAAAGCGAGGCTGTATCTGTAGTACAGCACTGGTTGAAAAAAGTGAGTAAGATTCCTCTATGACTCAGGATACCTAAAATTCTAGGGAGTTGGTCTCAGTGGGTGTGGGGATCTGGACTTCCTTTTTCAAAGAATCAGAAAATTCAGGATAATTGCCAAATGCCTTCCTTAGAGTTGGGTCTAATTCACTCAAATGTCCTAGAGGACACGAGGCTTGTGTCCTGGTAAGAAATGTGTTAGTACCACCATCAATCCTGCCCTGCTTCTCAAGCATACTAGATTGAGGGAGCTCAGTTGCGTTATTCTCTGTTCAAGGGTGTCTCAGGAATACCTCGGGATAGGGCCAGGGACTTAGGGAGTTCCTGGGGACTTCATGGGAAAATAGCACTTGAAGCTTACTGTAGGGACTGTAAGGTACAGAATGCACGTGTGTGAACATGGGACATGCATATTGTGATGGAGAAGAAAGAAAGGAGAGGGGAACTCAGGATGAGATGCAGACGGACACTTTTAGAGGGAAATGACTTACCTTCCAGACAGAAGAAGAGGCTTCTCAGGACATAAAGCAGAAGATGTCCGACAACTACCCTTGTCAGGACACAAAGGAGAAGATGTCCACCAACAACCCTCCTACTCATGGCCAAGACATTCATGTGACCAGAGATGTGGTAACAGAGAGATTCAGACAGCCCCTTGGGAGCTGGGGGTGAGGGAAAGGGGAGAGCTGGGAGGTCCTACTGTAACAAAGATTCTGAACAAGGATGAAGCTCTCCTCTGGGCTTGGTGCCACCCCAGCCAGGGGGGGCCACACTGGACAGGAATCACCTGGACTCCCTCCTGGATTTCATAGGTGAAGCATCATCTTTCAAAATCTGATGTGTTGGCAAACCAGAGTCAGGAGGTCCTGGAGGAGAGGACAAGAATTCAGTTCATAAGATGGAGGTAATGCATACCATTTACCCTGAGCAAAGGAATGGGCAGGGAGGGTGAGAGAAGGCACCACCTCTCTTCAGGATTCCTGGCCAATGTAAACCCACCCACAGCTACTCTTCTCCAGAGATGTCTTCTCTGGCTGAGGAATTTCTCAGCATTGCTTTGGGGTCTTAAGGGAATATACTTGTCATCTTGAAAACTTAGCTCATTCCGACATTTTAAAGTGGTTTGAGGGGTTGGAAAACTGGGCTTGCACTCCATTTTTAAAAATGCTTCTGAATACATTTCAGACTTCTGTTATTTTTGCACTTGAGTTGCTCAGAAGTGGCTGCACTTTAAAGAGATGAAAGAAAATAGGCTGTTAAAATGCAAAAGCCAAAGTTCTCATCTGCAACTGAGGAGCATGGCAGTTTCCCAGCGCCCGAGGCTAGAATTCTGTGCCCCACATTGAGGGGACATCACCAGCCTGCCATGTACCTGCGCATAATCTCCCCACCTCTCTTGGCTCTGAAGATCTGAGACTTAAGGCCCAGGAAGGGCCTGATATCAATTCACTCCTCGGGTGGAGGCTTTTCTACTTCCTTTCCAGTGCCTGTGCTCATTCGGGGTCTCTGGACCACGTCACCCATCCCTTCCCAGTGGAGGGAATGCTGGCTTAGATTGGTCCTGTAGGAGGCCAGGAAGGAGCCCTCTCCTCTCCCGACTCTCTCCTGTCCCTTGTCCCCACTGTCGGCTCTGATCTCTTCTATCAAGAAGGCTCTATTTCTCAAGAAATTTACTTTTGCTTCCAGATATCAGGTTTTCATGTCTTTCCCCCTTCTAGTACCATCTGCATTTTAAGAGGATTCAAATGCACCATGCTTACATAGCAGGAAGGGATGAGGAATGGAATTCAAGGCCTCCCTGGGAAGGAGTTTTTTGGGCAGGTAACCTGAGGCCCCTACAATCATACATGTTGCTGATTGTAGTCCTGATTTTTTTGCACCTGACATGGCTGTACTGTGGAATTCTAAACATTATATTTTTCGGTTTAAGTAATACATACATCATCATTTAATGTTTTAAAGATCTTGGCTATATAACATAATTAGGCTTGAGCTTTTGAGATAGGCTACAGGAATTGGTCAATTATCTATTTATAATTTTTCTACTGTGAATTTTTCTTTTTTTTGTTTTTTTTTTTTGGGAGTTGGAGTCTCACTCTGTCAGCCAGACTGGAGTGCAGTGGCCGCTCCCGGCCACTGCAACCTCGACCTGCTGGGTCCGGTGATCCTCCCGCCTCAGCCTTCCAAGTAGCTGGAACTACTGGCGCACGCTACCACACCTAGCTAATTTTTTTATTTATTGTAGAGATGAGGTCTCGCCAAGTTGCCCATGTGGGTCTCGAACCCGCGGGCTCAGGCAATCCACTCACCTCAGCCTCCCAAGGCGCGGGATTACAGTCTGAGCCACCGAGCCCGGCTTACTGTGAATTTTTCTATGGAGATTTTAAACCAACCAACTCTGCCTGCTTCCCCCCACAATCCACTAGTTTTGGTGTCCCCTTCTTAGTTTCACTAAGTATGTAGACTACATTTTCCTCTATGAAGCTTCACTGAATATTCATTTGTTTGATAGGCAAGTACTGGCCACTCTGTGTTTGCTAAGCTCTCTGGAAGAGAGAGAAAAGAACACGACATACTCCCAAGTTTCAAAGGGTTGAAAGTTTACTAGGTGGATAAGGTGTGTGATAGTTAAAGAAAATGCTAGAGAAGTCATGAGGAATATCTCTGAGAGCACAGGGTGGGGGACCCAAGTCATGGAAGTGCAAGGCCTCACTGCCTGGGGCACCCAGGAAAGGGTTCTAATTGGTCATTTGCTCAGACTGGCCCTTGAACTGGTTGAACTGGGCAGGACCTGGAGAAACAGGAGCCAGGGAGGGACATGTGGAGGACTTCAGAGAGCAGGAACTTTGGCAACCTGGCTGATCCATGTGGCCTCCAAAGTTCTAGTGCACATCTAGGGATGTGACTTTGGCCCCTTCTTCTCTGGGGTTTCCCCTTTCACTCCTGGGCTAGCAGTAAGCCCTCCATCCTCTGGAGTCCCTGCCTTCTCTATCTCCCTCTCAGGCTGAAGACCTGGCTCTACCTTGCAGGAGTGATATTCATGAGCACACCTTACCTCTCCAGGGGCTGTGAGTCACTGGTACCTGCAAAAACCCCTAGCACCGAAAATCCAAAAGGCAGTTTCAACAGACACAGAAATGGGGTGTTCTGGGGACAGACTGGGAGGCATCGTGAGGGGAGGAGTAGGAAAAGCCATGAAGTGGACATGGACCAGAGACAGGAAGGCAAAGCCAGTATGGCAAATAAGACAGGCAACAGCACTGAGGCACCCGCAGCTTCCTTGTGACAGAATTTTCTAGATGTTTCTCTAAACCATAGCAGATATGGCGTGATGCAGATCCTAAGGAGCTGGTGATGAAATTGGGGAGGAATTCAGAAGGGGCGAATTTCATATCCACAAGACCATTGACCCACTGGCTTTAGTAGACACGTTCAGTTTCCCTGAGTTCCCAACGCTGCTCAGGTCTGTTTGCTACGTGCTCAGAACTACTGGGTGGCTCAGGGGTACTTGGTTAGTTAAAAAAACAAGACAAAACTTTGTGCTCATGACTTGAGAAGTGCAAGGGACTAGTTCAAGCGTTCATGGTGACAGAGCATGTGTAGTTGCTCATATGATCCCAACTCTAGCAGTTCACCATGTCTAGTGAGAAAGAAACTCAGGATCCCAATGTCTGAATGGCTTTTTTCAGCCATACCCGCATCTTCCAAGTGCCGAGTGAGGTGAGAGAGGACATCATGCAAGAACGGATAGAGCAGGTGAGACGAAGGTAAGCTGTCCGAGACTGGTTGATTTGTGTCCCGACTAGGGGACAGTGGGGTGAAGGGTGACGCTGGGTTTCCTTTCCACACCCAGCTATGCTGACTCTGGTATTCAACATCAAGAGAAGGGATAAGCTACTGCCCTATCTTCTATGCTCCATGTATGGGGCCTTGTCAGTCTCCTGCAGTGCCTGTGATGCCCAGAAGGGCTCCAGGCTGAAAGCTTCTTCTTGCTCTGGGGCTTACGGGTCCTCCCACCACAGCCCCTGCCATGTTCTGGGTGTATGGTCTAGGTGTGTGGCCTGAATAGGCTGTGCCATCAGCAGCCTGCCCCTCACCTGGCCCATTCTGGTGTCCTCTGCAGCATATCACATCTCACACAAGACCTGGCTCAGAATCCCAGCTTGAGAGCTTCCTACTCGGACTGCTAAGGGCAACAGGTGAGAAAGTTGGCAGGTGAGGAAACAGGCAGAGAAGAGGGTTATCCTGGGCAGCAGAAAGGTGTGCAGCCATGGGGAGGTTGGTAACAAGGCTTAGCCATTCTCTATTGGTGAATGGGCCTGCACTTGGGGCCAGCGGGGGTGGGGGAGGGGCAGCTGCCTTGGCATAGGCCCACGTGTTTAGGAGGTTGTGGTGGGGTCTGCAATTCTGCATTTCTAACAGTTCCTGGGTGTGGCCACTGCTGGTCTACTGACTTCACCTTGAATTACAAGATCATAGTCAGGAGAGATGCTGTATAGGTCTGCCATCAACTAGGGATGTGACTTTGGGTCCCCTAGCCTCTGTCTCTGCTCAGTTCCAGTGGTCACACAGTGGCTGTTTACATGGCTCCGGGAGGTAGAGGGCCAATGATAGGGCAAAACAATCTCAGGAGCCATCCAGGGAGCAGCCACTGCACCCTGGCCAGGGCAAAAGACTACACTGGCCACTGTGGGGACTGGAGGGGAGATTTAGACACAGTGGCCTCAGCATGCTTATAAGAAGGTCACAGGGCATTTATTGAGCACTTACTGTATGTCAGTTTCTGCACAAGGTACTCTGTGAAAGTTTCTCATTTGATCTAAAAACAACCTTAAGAGGAGTAGCTTATTTGTGACCATTATACAGAAGGCAGAGGTTAAGTCAAGCCTGGGAGCACACACTGTTTCCCATCCAGTTCCACCATGGGCAAGTTACTGCTTCTGTGCCTCAATTTTCTCTTCTATAATAGGAGTATCTACTTCGGAGGGTTGTCTTGGGGTGATAGTATCTATCTAGCACAAGGGAAATGTCACGCCAATTGTTTGCTAATATTACCAGAGACAAACTGAGTTGTTGGGAGGGTAAGCAGCACACAGGGGCTTTTGAGTTGGAAGACTCAGACCAGGCTCATCCCAGCTGTGTGGCACACCACTGCCTTCTCTTCCATGGGTTTTCTCGAAAGTGAGAACAGCAATGGAGGCATCATGAGTCCTGTCCTTTGGCCAACCACATCTCCATGGTGTGTCCCTGGGCATTTCTCTGCCTCCCAGGTTGAAGTCCTTCAGGGTCAAGGAGCAGCCAGTGTCAGAAGGTCTATCTCCCACTTGACCTGAAGAAGGAAGGACCAGACGTGGGCAGAAAGACTCCAGCGGGTGAGCCTGTCACAGCAACAGCAGCGGCACTGGAGTCCTCTCATGTAACTGCTAATAAAGAGATGTGGTATTTAATAACCTAATTGGGCACTGGTGTGGGTGCTTTGCCATTCGCTCATTCATCCATCAGACACTGAGAGCCTTGCAGGGTCTCTGGAGATACATGGCTCACAGATTTTCAGGGGAGGCAGGCAGTAGCCATTCTAGTGCCGTGTGTGAAGATGATGTGGGTGCTCACAGGAGGTTAGAAGGGGTGCTGGTGTGGGCTGGGGCAAAAAGGCCTTCCCGAGGGAAGTGTGGCAGCTTTGTTTCAAGCATTGCTTTTATCTTCGCTTCTTCTCTAGCATTCTTCCTTTCTTTAGGTAGCTCTGATCTTCTGACCTACATCATTTGCCTTCTCTTTGAAGAACTTGTAACATTTCTTGCAAGGCAGGTATACTAGTGACAGTTTTTCTCAATATTTGGTTGTCTGAGAAAAGATTTTTCCTTCGCTTTTGAAGAATAACTTTGCAGAACACAGAATTCTAGGCTGGCAGTTTTTTTTTCTTTCAACACTGAAATATTTTACCGCACTCTCATCTGACTTGCATGGTATCCGAGGAGAAGCTGGATGGAATTCCTATTCTTGCTCTACTACAGGTAAGGCGTTTTTCTCTTCTTTCAAGATGTTTTTTCTGTCTTTGATTTTCTGCAGTTAGAATATGATATGAACAAGTGTAGCTTTTTTTTTTTTTTTTGGCATTTATCCTGCTTCTTGTTCTCTGAGATTCCTGAATCTGTGAATTGGTGCCTGTCATTAATTTTGGAAAGTTCTCAGCTATTATTAATATTACTTCAAATATTTTTGTTCCTTTCTCTGTTTTCCTCCTGACTTTCTTATTACACACATTATACCTTTCATAATTATCCCATAGTTTTTGAAAAATCAGTTTCACTTCTTTTCATTCTTTTTTTTTTTTTAGGTTTCTTTACTTTTTCAGTTAGGATACTTTCTATTGACATTTCTCACTGATTCTTTCCTCAGCCTTGTCCAGTCTGTTGACGTACCCTTCAAAGACAGTCTTTATTTCTGTGTAGTGTTTTATTTTACTTCCAGAATCTCCCTTAGATTTTTTTTCCTTAGAGTTTCCATCTCTCTGTGTACATGATGACCCCTCTGTTCTTGCATGTTGTCTGCTTTCTCTTCAAGGGCTCTCAGCATACTTTTCATAGTTGTTTTAAATTCCCAGCCATATCTGAGTCTGGTTCTAATGATTGCTTTGTTCCTTTAAACACTGTGAGTGTGAGGAGACCCAGGTGAATATTCTGCTATATCCTCAAGGACCTAAGAGTGGAGGAGGGGCTGCCATGCAAACAAATAATGAAATAGGGTGTGAAAATAAACCAAGGACCTAACAAAGCTCCTGGAGGCAAAACCCATGAAAGTATGGGGACCCCCGTATGCCTGGGTCCTCTTGGGCTTTTTAAAAGTCAAGCTCATTCACACTTGGCCTTCAGCAATTGTCAGCTACAGCTCAGGTTTTCCTGTCCATAACCGGTTCCTGTGGAGGTCCCTGGTCCAGAGCTTCTGCTCTGGCAAGCTGCGGTTCTCGGAACCCCTTTTTCCATCTCTTCAATTCTCAGGGCAGCAGTTTGCCTTGTGAGTTCAAATCTCTCACGGACCTAAGAAGAGCTGTTGATTTTCAGTTTATTTAACTGTTTTTCACATGGTGAGAATGGGAGTGGTGAAACTGGAAGTCTCAAGTATTTATTGATTGTGTCCACTGGGATACTGACTAATGTTTCCTGAGCACTTAGCATAGTCTTGGTCCTCTGTAAGCACTTTAAGTATTCCAAGTGCCTTTGACACAGATACTAGTATTATTATCGTAGAGGAGATAACACAAGACCAAGATTAAGTACTTGACCAAAGTCACTTTGGTGAAGGGGAGGGGGATGAGAACCCCAGCCTGGCTTTCTGGCTCCAAGGCCTCCTTTCTCAGTCACTTTGTTGTACTGTGTGTGGGCCTCGGGCTAGGCCCTGGGAATACAGCAATAAATAAGACCCATCCAGTCCCTGCCATGGTGGGACTTTCATTTGGACAGGGGAGATAAGTTTTAAACAAACTCATTATTTACAAGTCACAATTTTCATAATTACTACAAAGATAAAGCACTATATATATTT